>PVKN010005528.1:0-30555 GCA_004027915.1 Capromys pilorides | reverse complement strand
AAAAAAAAAAAAAAAAAAAAAAAAAAAAAAAAAAAAAAAAAAAAAAAAAAAAAAAAAAAAAAAAAAAAAAAGAAAGAAAGGAAAAAGAAATGCCCTCCCCATTATGCCCCAGGCCTCTCCATCTTCCTGAGAGATGCTCAGTGAGTTTCTCATGTATCCTTCCAGTAATGCCTTATGTAAATACATACAGCAAGGTATATTTGCATGCAAATATGTGGTCCTGTTCCTTGTATTTTCCCTGATATTCTACCTGGGAGATCTTTCTGCATTATCATATAGAGCCTCTCCTTCCATTCCTCCCCACCCCAGTCTTCTGTTTCCTGTCCTTGTCCCCACCCCCAACAGCTGCATAATATTCCACAGTGTGAGTGTACCATGGCTTATTTCCTTATCTTTTTACATAAGTTTGTAAAACAGTTGATTGTCACAAGTGTGATTTTTTTTTTTCTACGATGAATAAAATTGTGCACACATCATTTCTCACAAGTTCAAGGTGTATCTGCTGAGCAAGTTCCCAGCAGCCAGTGCTAGGTCACAGGACAGACACATCTGTCATTCTGATAAGAATTTTGAGACCATTTTTCATCGCGCTTCACAGTTCCTTTCTGTATCCCCACCTGCCACACATGCCAACCTCCCTGCTGGGCTGGGCGAGTGCTTTTGGAGTCTTGCCCATCTGATAGGTAAGAAACCGTCTTCCAGGGTAGTTTGGATTGATATTTTTCTTTGTATACAGGAAGTTGAACATTTTCCTATGTGTAAGGGAAACTGGTCTTTCTTTTCCTTGAAACGTGCTTGTCAAATCTTTTGCATATTTTTTCACTGGATTATTAGACTTTTCCTCCTTTTTGCTGCTCTACACAAGAGGATCAACCTTGGCTAGAACTTTGCCTATGGGATTGTCTTATGCAAGATTATTATTTACTATTGCTCAACTTCTCTGGTTTTGAGTTGTCATTGGAGAACTTCCCTACCCCCTAGCTATTAAAGGCTCCCATTCGTCTTCCCTCTGGTCCTTGAATGGTTTTCCTTTTTCCGTGTGACTCTGGGGCCCACTGGAATTTGCCTATATCCTGGTGAAGAGCAGAACCAGCTGCACTGGCACCCAGATGGTTTCTTAGTTGTGGCAATGGCATTTATTACAAAGCCCACTGTTACCAGAGTGAGGCCTCTCTGTTGCACTTTATCCCACCACGTTTGGGGTGTGTCCCTCAGCTTTCCTTTCTCTTCCACTGACCTGTCCACTCAAGTGCATGATAAAGAATCGGAATTGTCCTTTTATGTGACAACTAAGGAGGTATGATGGAGCACAAAGGCCATGGTGTCGTGTATTTTCAAGATAAAACCCAAAGCTTCCAAGAGATTCTGAGCTGGTTGATCTCCACTCTTTCTCCCCTCCCCATCCCACCCCACAACAGAGCCACCTCAGGGATGAATCATGGGCATCATGGACATTTCAGCCTTAGAGGCCCTAGTGGCAATCCACTGAGTCCTGAGTTGTTCCTCCTCCAGGAAGCCTTCCGGATATATCCCTTCCCCCAGGCAGAGCTGGTGACTTGCTGGGCAAGCAGCCGGAGCTGCCTCCTCTCCCAGCACCCATTAGTGATTGGGCGTTGTCACCTCCTGCTGACTTGTCTGGGGCCTGATTCCTCCTGGTCATGAATCAGTCAACGTACTTCTTACTCCTTTATAGGACAATAATTTGGCTACAGCCTGGGTTGCCACGTGCAAAGTGCTTGATTCTTATAAAGTGTTAATCACTCCATGGACACGTTTGAGTTCCTTCTGGGGCTTGGTCCAGGATCCATCTCATCTGCTCTTTTCTATTGCCCATCCTCAAGTGGAAACCCCTCGCACACGCCCCCCATCCCCCTGACACCCCCACCTCTCCCACCCACCATGAGGCCTCCTCCCTGCTGGAAGAGGGCTTTACAGAGCTGCTGAGGTCCCAACTTCCACCCTGAGACCCGAGTCCTGGATTGCTGCCTTCACTCAGGACAGCCTGTCAGGCCCACGCAGGGTTCCAGGGAGCCCAACACCCCAGCCCATCCAGATCCTGGCAGTCATAGGGGAAACAAGTCTCAAAGTGCTATTGCTCTGGGGCCACTTGGAGAACACAAGTGAGGGTCTGACCTGGCCAGAGGATGCATGTGGGGGTCTTGCTATAAGATCTCCAAATGAGAGGGTCATAGGTTTTCTGTGCCGCAGAGAAACAGGCAGAAGGAAGAAGGGAAAGGGGCTTTATTTTCTTTGAGGACACAGGAGAGAATGTGGGCAAAAGGTGAGGAATTTTTCTTTCTTGATTAAACCAAGGGAGGCTGAGACTTTTAGGGCCTTTTACCAGGGGTGGAGTTTGGAGGGAATGTTTAGATAGATCTGAGGGAGCTGATTGGGGGTCTTCCCTGAGGCAGCGGGAAGGGTGAAAGTGAATTATTCTAGAGTTAGGTTGGAGAAGAAGGGGGGGTGATCTTGGGGAGATGGGCTTTGTTTTCAGGGCTTCAGCCATGTTAGATGACCACCATGATGATTTTAGCAATTCATGCTAGGGATAGAACCTATCAGAAGGTTCTATTATAACTCCCAACCTGCTAGACCTCAGCTATGCCAAGTTCATGTTCCTTGCAGTTGAAGTGAGAATTCCAAGAAACAGTGAAAGTTAACAGTAGGAAAATTTATTGAGGAATAAAAACGGGACTAGGAATAGATCCTGAGAGACAGAAGGGGTCCCAAATGGGTTGCTAATGAACCCACATCTGAAAGGAAGTTTTACAGACCAAAATCCTGAGATGGATACAAGTTGGAACAAAACTATGATCAACCACTAAGATTACAAGTATAGCTGCTCAGGTGATGTTGGTCCAGTGGGGAAACAAGTCACGTAGCAAGTGTACATGGAAAGGATAAGGACATTTTCTGGAAGAGATGCGTCAGGAGTTCTGGTTACCCGCTAGGATGACTGATGCCTCTTTAGAATATCAATCATTATTGTGGGTATGCAGGCATATTCCATCTTTATCCTTAGGCCTGGCCTTCGAGGGATGTGCCTCCAGCCACAGCTGTACTGTTTTTTACTTTCCACAATGATGGGTCCTGTCTGACTGCCTAGAATAATTCTTTAGCTGTCTGTAAGTCTCACTTGGCAGGAGGCATGGAGGATGTAGGTGGGGCTCTCACCTGGCTGGAGATGCCTTTCTTTGTGTTTAAGAACAGGAGATTCAAGCTAAGTTGGGGAGAGGAGAAAGGAGTAGGCATGGGGTCTCCTGCTGTTCAGGTCAGAAGCACCCAGAGGTCTAGGGTGCTAGACCCCTCCCCCAGCTCCTTTGCATCTCCTCTACTTCCGGCCTTTGCTCTGAGCCTGGGGTCCTGGAAGAGGATGTGCAGAGGGCCAGCATGATCAGGGCAGAGTCTGTGGTGTGCAGCTGGGAGGGAATAGGGAATGGGACAGGGTTGCCTCCGGCTCCACCATCTCCACAGCTGGCTTGGGTTTCCCTGTCTGAGAAATGTGCGCAGCAACCTGGGCCTGCCCTTTCTGCCCTCAAGGACCATGTGCTTGGTGACTCCAGAGCAAATGGTAGATAAGGAGGCCATAGCTACAGGGAGGCTGATATGAGTTCATTTGTAACCAGTGGTAAGGAGATGGACTGAGTGGCTTTGAGAGGTAATGAGTGCCCCGTCAATGGCAGGATGAAAGCAAAGCTGGAGGATCCCTGAAAAGCTGCAGTCCTCAAGTGTGGATCTATCAACTGAAGCCCTGAATGACTCTGTTGGTGAGTTGACTTTTAAGACTTATTCCCTTCCTGCCTGGCACGATGATGTTCACCTGTGATCTTGGCATTTGGAAGGCTGAAGCAGGAGGATTTCCATGAGTTTAAAGCCATACTGGGCTACATAGGGAAGCTCTGGTCCAACAAAACAAAATAAATCCAAAAGACATATTTTCTTTGCCCTAGTCCTCAATTCTAGAGGTGCTCCCCACCTCCAAGTAGCCCCCACCACCATTTCCAGTCTTAGAAAGAATTTATGGTTCCAGTCATTCTGGTACTGGAGGTGGTAGCCACATGTTTATAAAGGTCTTCCACACAGGAGCATCACTCTCTGGTGCAGGACTGCTGGGTATATTTGTGTGTTTTCTGTTACTATCACAAAATACCTGAGCTGGATAACTTTATAAAGAAAAGAAGTCTACTTTGCTTACAGTTCTGGAGGTAAAGCCCTCATGGTGCCTGTTATCACAACAGCAGAAGAAACAATCACAAGAAGGCAGGGAGACTGCCGTATTTTTTTTTTTATAACCCTCTTGCCAGAACCAACTCAGGAGTCCCAGGAGAGCCACCTTAATCCCTTCCAAGGACAGGGACCCCAGTGGCTTGCATTAGGCTTTACTGCTTGGAAGTCCTCCTACTTTTGCACGACCAGCCGGGGTCCCACGAACAGGGAGCAACAGTGTTTCCAGGCCCAATCTGCCTTTCTTAGCGCCAGCTATGCATATTTTCCTAACTAGTTGCCCAAAGCCAGCATCTCAGCTCCTGAGTGTGGCAGTGGGGGGGGAGGTCACCTTTCTCCCAAGGTAATTTTGATGTCGATCCTTGTGAGAGTTAGTTCCTTGGTAGGCGAGAACACAGCACTCGTTGTGTTGCATTTGCTCTTCAAGGACTTAATCCAGATAGCCTAGACGACAAGCTCAAGGTAACCTTGGTGCCTGACCCAGACAGGATAACAGCGATTAGCAGTGCAGATGACGGATCCCTCGGCACCAGGCTTTGCCTCCTGGTTCTGCCATGGGAGGAGCTTGGTGACCTTGGGCAAGTTACCTGGCCTGAGTCCTAGCCCACTGCTGCCCCCTCATCAGCCTGTGCCGAGATTAAATGAGATAATAGGTATGAAGCTCTTGGCTCTGTCTGGCAGGCAGTAACTGCTCAATAAACCCAGGTGCCAGTCACCCAGCACTGACGCCGCCTTCCCGGGTCCTCTGCCCTCACCCCCCTCCTGAGCTCCTTTTCTAGCTGCTCGGCCTGGGCTTTGCTTTATCCCCAGGCTTCCACCCTACTCCATTATAGCCAGACCATAAAATCTCGGGGGGGAGGGAGGCTAGTGACATCTTTAGTGGCGACATTTGGGTGAAAAATTCATGACCATCAGTTACTCAAGGAAGAGGGTGGAAAAATGGGCCATTTCTGCCGCTCAAGAGTGTGGCTCTCCCCAGGCTGCGAGTCCACAAATCTATTTTATGTGACGAGATCTATAGCCTCATAGAAGGAGCTTATCACAGACTTAAGAAAAAGCGCACAATAAGGCGCCTCTCCTTCTCTACCTCCAGCCCCGCGAGGCACCCCTCTGTAAAATGAGGGCCTTGGCACCTCTGGGAACCACAGAGAGTTCACAGGCCACCACAGTCTGACAGTGGTGATGGCTGGGGTGGCCCAGGATGAGGGCAGCTCCTTTGTCCTCAGCTTCAGTAGACCATGGTCCTATTCCTCATCACCTTAGTGGTGAGGCCCCTGTTCTGCCAAAGCTCCTGAAGTCCCCAGGAGCTTGTCTGTCTGTCCGTCTGTCTGTCTGACCTTTCATCCACTGGTTGCTGTGAAGGAGCAATGGAAATTTTGCTTCTATGACTGTTATCCCCACTGAGTGGAACACAGTGACAAGTAAGGGTGCCTCCAGCTCTCCCCAGCACCTCAGAGGCCAATCCAGTCCCCAGAGGCCTGGGCAGCCATGGATAAATCAGGGGCTCTTGCCCCATGGGGTGGCAGTTGCCCTTGGGAGCCTGGGTGTGAGATAGATGCTCTGAGCAGGTGACAGAGATTGCAGACAAAGGGCAGCAGGATTTGCAGGGTCCCTACCCCATGTGACAGATCCAAGCTCTGGAGGCACAGGATGACTCTTTCTGGTGCTCAGGGCAAAGCTTCACTCCAGGGTTGGGGGAAGGCCACCCGTCAGTCAGCCCTTGGCAGCCAGAGGGGAGCCCAGCAGGTGCCAGAGATATTTGGCACAGGAGAGTGGAGGAGGCCTGTGGGGAGGCCAGGCCAGAAATCAGAGCCTCCCCAGATGGAGGCCCTGCCCAGTGGCACAGGCCTTTTGGTGGGTGGTGGAGATGTCCAGAGCTGTGAGCTGGAAGGAAAGGGCCACTTTCACTTTTATTTTCATTTTTTACTTATTATTATTATTACTGCAATGCTCAGGAGCAAATCCAGGGCCTTTGTACTTGCTCCACCCTTGACTCTTGGAGCCTTAATTATGAGACAGGGTCTTGCTAAGCTGTCTAGTCACCCAGGCTGGGCTTGAACTAGTGATCCTCCTGTCTCAGCCTAAGGAGGTCATTTTATTATTATTATTATTATTATTATTATTATTATTACTAAGGAAGTCATTTTAAATGTGTATACTAGGAGATTCGGGGGGTGCACAGAGATGTGTTTTAGACAAGAGGAGAGAAAATAAAGAAGGCAATGTCTGTAAAGGAGAAGGGGGGGTCCCTGGGGCTGGAACCAGAGCAGGAGCCTTCGAGTCAGATTCAAATCCCAACTCCCAAGTTCTGTGAGTTCAGGCAGCAGCTGAATTCTCTGTGCCTCTGTTTCCTCATCTCTAAAATGGGGTGGGCTGTAGATGAAATGAGATGAAAATCTGGGAAGTGTCAATGTGGTGATCAATACTGAGCACTCCATAAACAGTAACCTATCGCCAATCAATCAACCACTGATTCCTCCTGCTCCAGCGATGACTGGCCCAAAGCCACGTGCTGGGCCTGACATAAATTCCTAAGGTCCCAAGAGGCAAAGCCAAGGGGAGACTGCCTCAGTCACCACCCAGGGCGCCACAGGGCGGCATGTGCTTGCCTGCCCCAGGGCCTCCGCCCACGCCGCCTGCTGAGCCAGAGCCCATTTCTCCTGCTACCTCCACAGGTACCTGCAGGCTTAGATGCCTCTTTCCCCAGGAAGCCTTCCTGACCCCAGAGTTAGTCTTGTCCCAATGCCCCGCGTCCTTGCCTGCACCTATTGCACACCCCATGGGGCTAGCAACCTTTATTTATTTGTTTGTTTTGTTTTTTGGTGGGACTGGGGTTCAAACTCATGACCTTGCACTTGCCAGGCAGGTACTGGTGCTAGAGGGTAGCAATTTTATTTGACCTGGAGCTCACCACATCCCTGGTGCCCTGTGCAGAGTCTGTCACCTGCATGATGTTGACTGATTGAATGAGTGATTAATTGTTCCCTAGAACTTCTCCTGCCTCAGCCCCCAGAGAGCTGGGATTACACTTGTGCACTTGGATGCCTGGAAAAGTTTTGTTTCTTTTATTTTCCCTTCTAGTTCCTGGATGACGATGTGGCCCTAGTGGAAGCCCAGGAAGCTCCAGGGAGGCGTCCAGCCCAGAACTTCTGTGGGAGCTGCTTGGTCCTCACTTGCCTTGCCTTACCGGGCTCTGCTAATGATTCACTTGCTAAGGGAGTTCTACCGAAAAAGCATTAAAAGTCACTTTCTGGGTACAGTGGCACATACCTGGCATCCCAGCACACTGGGAGGCTGAGGTAGGAGGATTGGGAGCTTGGATCCAGCCTGGACAACTTAGTGAGACCCTGTGTCAAAATAACAAAAATAAACAAGGATGGGGGCATTGCTCAGCTCAGTGGTAGAGCCCTTGCCTGGCATGCACAAGACCCTGGACTCTATCCCTACCTCTGCAGAAACAGACAAACATTGCTAAATAGAAGAGAAAGCTGGCTGGCTGGGTGGGTGGCAACTCCTATTCTTCAAGGGGTTTTATCAATATCCATTGCAGGATATTGTGATTGCTGGCTTCTACTGCTAGGGATGTGGCCTTTAAGGCACGAAACACTGTGTGTGTGTGTGTGTGTGTGTGTGTGTGTGTGTGTGTTTAGGGATTTGGGCTTTGCTGCCTTAAAAGAGTCTGCGAATGATCCCTTTCCATAAGTAGGTTAAGTGGCTCCTCTTCGATCCCGCTTACTCCTTAGCGGTCTTTTTCTTCTTAGATGTTCACAGGTCAGCGTTAGTGGAGTCCAGGTCCAAACTAGGCCAAGGCCATGATAGCACTATGAGTGACGGCCCACACCACTGCTGGTGAGCCACTGCGCTTCCCCGTGGGCTGGCTGGCTGGCTTCTTAGGCAGCTCTGGAACCTCCGGAATCACCGACCTTGTTACTAGGGATGGCCCTTGAGAGGCCCCTAGGGGCCCTGTTAGAACATCATCTCCAGCTGGGACAGACAGCCAGGGGGCAGATGTCAAAAGGGGCCAAAGGGGAGTTAGCAGGGGTTCCCAGGCTCCCACACGGAAAGAAGAGGGCAGGTAGTAGCTGAGAGGTGGTGGCCTTTCCCTGGGCAGCCCTGAGGTCATAGGGGCCCTGGAGGGCCAGGCTGGGAGGTGCAGTTTTATTCCTGCCCAGCCTGGCTGGTTGGTGGAGGTAGGACAGATAACCCCAGCCCCTACAGAAGAAAAAGGAACAAGAATGAAGGCGGGGCTGGGCATGCACACCAGTACTAACAGCATGCTTGAAGGCTAAGGCAGGAGGGTTACAAATCTGAGTTCAGCCTGGGTAACTTCGTAACTCATCAAGATCCTGTCTTGATATAAAAAATAAATCAAAAGGGCTGAGGCTATGGCTCAGTATGAAGACCCCCAGCCCAGCCAGCCTTATTGATAAGGGCTGCCCAGGGCAGAGGCAAAACCCCAGAATCCACCACCAGGCTTACACCAATGGGGTGAAAGTTGTGGGTTCCCAAGCCCTCAGGGCTGTCTGGCTACCCAGCCCGACCTGGCTCTGCTCACCCCTGCCCTTGGGATGCTGGGTACCAGAGACACTGTCCTGGCAACAGAAGGGCTTCCTTGGCTTCACAAACCAGGTTAGGACAGCTAGTGGTGGGGAGTGACAGACAGGGCTGTCCCCAGGGATGATCCTCCAGAGGAGTGGCTTTTAGATTTCCTCAGATGTGGTGGGTGGGTGCAGGTTGTCTCCAGCTGCAGCCACTGTCTCTCCCAGCAGCCCCCCGCCTCCTTTCTCTGCACTGGGCCCAGTGCCTTCATGTGCAGTGAAGGCTTTGGCTGAGTCTTTGCTGTAGTTTGCTGTGTGACTTTGTACCCATCACTTGGCCTCTCTGGGCTCTACTTGCATCATCTATCCTAAACGCGCCTTTTTTTTTTTTTTTTTTTGAACTAGGGATAGAACTCAGGACCTTGCACTTGCCAGGCAGGTACTTGTGCCCCTGAGCTATCTTCCCAGCCCCTCTAAATGCTCTTTGAAAAGCTTCTTTGTATATATTGGGTATTGGAGGGTGGTACCCATGTATCTGATTTAGGGGCCAAGGGTGGGACCAAGGCAGGGCCCAGGCAGGGCCCAGCCAAGGCCTGTCCTCTCAGATCAGCCCTGGAAGGCTTCTTGGAGGAGATGATACTATCATTGGCCCCTGCAAAGCCAGGAGGAGAGCCAGAGGGACAGGGTGTGGCATATCTTGGGAGGCTAAGAGTGGTGCAGTCCAGGGGTTTGTCTCATTCAGGGACAGTTGGGGCAGCGGGAGCCAACCTGGGCCCCAGTCAGGGCCCACCACTCACCTGATGTATCCACTGGTTCTGCCCCCCGGACTCTATCCTCCATGGCACTGCACAGTTGTGAGGGGGCAATGTAAGCAGGGCTTGGGGGGGTTGCAGCCCATCCCTTTGTCCCCCTGGTTTTGGGTGGTGGTACCCTTCTCACCCAGTGTAGCTGTAAGGCCAATGGCCCAAACTAAGATGGCAAAGGCAGAGGCGAGACATTATTCTGGGCTGAGGGACAGGGAGGGGAAACTGAGGCACGGCAATGTTGCTGAGCCTGGGCCAGGCCTTGTGCCAGGACTCTCATGTACTCTGTGGACTGCTATAGAGAGGGTAAAGATTCGTTGAAGCCAGGCATGGTGGCTCAAGCCTGTAACCCTGACTCTCTGGACTGCAAGATCAGGCCCTGCCTGGGCTGTGTCTCAAAACAGAACAATTAGAAAGGGCTGCGGGATGTATTGCATTGTGAAGCACCAGGTTTAACCCCTCCAAAACATAGTCCTGGGTGAGAGCAGCAGAAACCCAAACTTACTTGGTACCCACCCCAGAGTAGGGCAGCAGTCCCCAAGTCTTGGGGCCAGTCCCATGAGGGTCCCGCGCTGAGTGAGAGGCTGGGAGGTGGTGGGAGGGGCCCTAGGATATGTGTGCTGGGGGAATTCAAATCGGGCCAGGGTCTAGACCCAGGCCACCCTCGTGGCAGGGGCCGCTTCCTGGCCCTGGCTGAACGCCCAGTCTGGCCATGCTGATCCCCGTTAGCGCGGCGCCACCTAGTGGTACTTAGCGGAAGAGGCAGAGCGACTTCCGAGTTCCTCGTCTGAGGTCCCCAGACAGACAAGGGAGGGGAACTGACAGTGCCCGCCCTTGACATCACAGGGGTGACGGCAGGTGGGGGCGGGGAGCGGAGCTGGCGAGAAGGGTGCCTCAGCCTTGCCTTGGGCCCTGACCTTGCCTCTGGTTCCTTGGTGCCTTGTCCTTAGTCCCGCGCTCCCTGGAGGGGATTCTCTACTAAATCTGATCGGTGGAGGCTGTAGTGGAGGCTGGGGTGAGAGAGGGTAGTGTCCGGATTTGTAGAGGAACCATGATATCCAGCAAGATGTACTTGTGAGTAGCCTGAGGCTCAGGGGGCTCTGGGAGCAGGATGGAGTGGGGGTCACAGGCTACAGCCACAGGCCCCGGGGAGGCTGTAAGGCTGGGCCAGAGGCAGAGGGTTCTAGGAATTAGAAGCCAAGAAACCTTCAGTGGCCAGGAGATAGAGGGGCTCTGCCTCCAGGAAGACCCTGCTAGCCTGTCAGGATGGTTTGCTGCCACCACATTTCACTTATCTTGACCTCCCTTCGCTGAGGGGCCACACCCTCCTTCCCATGCTCTGTTGCTGACAATGAGAAATGTCAAAGCAAAGGATATCTAAGTGGGGTGGAACCTGCAGTCTCTGGAGACTGAGGAGACAGTTCAAACCCAACCTAGACAATTTAGCAACCTATCAAGACCTTGATCCAAAAGGAAAACTAAAAAACAAAGTGGAGATATAGCTCAGTGCAGAGGTCCTGGGTTCAACTCCCAGCACCAGGGGACAAAAGAAGGAAAGCAACATCTTTCCTGAGCCCTGGGAGAAAGAGAAGGCAGCTCCAGTGGTCCTGTGCGTGGGGACAGTGCAGGGCTCCTCCGCAGATTCCACGTTGGGCCAGGGCAAGCCGTGTCCTCCCCAGCAGAAGCCTACGGGGACTGCAGGTGTACCTGGCAGGGACCTGGGGCATGCCTGGCCAACCACACCTGCTTTAGGATGGGAGGGCCTCTTGGGCGCGATGTGTGTGTCTGCGTGTTTCTGTGTGCAGCCACGTGCCTGGTGCTATGTATAACTGCGTGTGCGTGTACCTGACACCTGGCACACAGCTGTGGCCCTGCATGTGAGCAGTGCCTGGCAGGGCCGCAGGCCGCACACTCTGTGAGTCCTGCCCTTGCTTCCCTGCAGCTCCTTCTGGGAGCCCCAGGTCCCTACGGTCCTCCTGAGGCCTCACCTGGCTGTGTTCAAGAGGGAAGGGCAAGAGCTGAGGCAGTGCTGCAATGCAGTGTGGGGCTGGGCAGGCCCAGGGCGTCCTAGACGCAGGATGTGACCTTGCCTGTTGAAGTTTTCGTCAGGACTGGAGTCCATGTCCTGGAGAGGAGGTGGCTGCCGGCACAGATGTCACATCTCCACGGGTTGATGGCTGGGAAATGGAGGATGCTGGCACAGGCCTCGCCACTCTTCTCTGCCCTCTCTGGGAGCTGTTATGCCCCAGCTGGCTGTGAGCGGGGGGACCCGTCCCCTAGGCAGGGCCCAGCATATGCAGGTCCTTTGCTCCCAGCTTCTCCTGATAAGGTGGGAAGGTGCCTCAGAGAAGGAGTTGGGGCCATCTCTGTACTCCAGGGGCCTTTTCTAGGAAAGGACAGAGGTGGAGTCGCAGCCTAAGCCAGGCAGATGGTCTGCTCAGGTGCACTGGGCAATGCCAAAGGTGCCATCGGGCCTGGGCCTCAGGGTGGGAGAACTGTGTCTGCTGCTGGTACGGGCTGTTTCTTCCCAGCCTGGGTCATTGTGGGCAGGCCTGGCTGTGCATGTGGCCCGCTGCCTTCCCTAGGCAGGTGTCTGGAGCACGTCTTGCCCCTCTGAAGATCGTTGCCGCCCAGGGACCATTCCACTAGGAGAAGGATTTTTTGCTTTGTGTTGTGTTGTTTGGGGGGATAGGGTCCTTGCTGTGGGGCGTAGGCCAGCCTTGAACTTATGGCAGTTCTCTTGCCTCAGCCTCCCAGGTGCTGGGATTATAGAAGAGTGCTGTGGGCTGCCATGCCCAGTTTTGGTTTTCTTCTTGTTATTTTGTTTTGTTTTTTGATTAGGGAGAGACTTCCTTGGAGCTTCTCCTGCGACAGGGAATTGTGGGGTGCTAGGTGTGTAGCCAGGCCCTCGAGCAGGGTTGATTGGGAGGTGCTGTGCTCCTGAGCCACAGCCTGGACCTGTGCAGCTGTCCTTATGACCAGCTCTTGGTGGGCAAACACCCCCTCCTCTCTCTCCTATGTCTGAGGGGCCTCTGCAGCATGCTAGACCAGTCATTAAGCAGCAGGTCCCGGATGGACTTTTTCTAAGTGGATTTGGCCATGGTACTGGAATGCAGTTATCATGGGACGCTCTGCAGGCTACCCCGCCGTGGTGTGGCACACGTGCGCGTGCACGTGTGTGAGTGTGCACACGGTGCTTGCGGGCCCGCTGTTCACTCACACTTCTGCACGCACCGGTGTGTGTGTGCACATGCACCCCGCACTTCCTGAAGTCCAGTGCACAGCCCTTGTCCTGCCGCCTGGACCTCCCTACCAGCCACGGAGGCTGGGAGGCTGAGACTGGGCCCCAGGGCGCTGGCAGCTGGGCCGGGAGCGGCCGCGTCTGTCCTGGTGTTGTAACAGGGGCCTGGCACATGAGTCAGCCGCCAAATTAACCCAAGTTTCCCCTGGGGAGAAATGAAATGTAATCGGTTATTACATTCTGGGCATTTTAGCAAATAGACTCATCCGGGTTTTTATTGTGATGTTTTTTTAAGGGGTGCTACACTTGTGGGGTGGTTGAGGAGGCTCTGCCATAGCTTCTGGGAGCTGCCCGGTGACTGGGACCTGGGGGTGGAAAGATCTAAAAGCAGGGTTCCAGACACCTGGTAAGGAGCAGGTGAAGGGCTCCCTGTGCCTGAGCAGGGCTGGTGCGAGAGCCCAGCCCAGGAAGGTATTGCTGGGCCGGTGTGTGTGTGTTCACACTGCACCTCCCACCAGGGCTTGGCCTGCTTTTTGCAGCTTTATGTTCAATTTTTTTTTTTTTTACCTTGCGGAATGAATCCAGGCCCTTCTCAGTAAATTATATCTGCAGACTTTTTTATTTTTAATTTTGAGATAGAGTCTCACTAAGTCACTAGGTTGCCCAGGGTAGATTCAAACTTGCGATCCTCCTGCATCAGTCACCCAGAGTCTGGGATGACAGGCATGGACCATGCTTGTATTTCTCTCAGTGTAGCCCTGGGTGGGTCCTCGCCATTGGCAAGGAGCACGGGACCCCACCTAGTCCACCCCAGGATGAGGTCTTCCTGTTTCAGCCTCCTGGGGAAGGCTGTGAGCCCTGTCCCTGCAGTGTGGGGCGGGCCCTGTACCCTCAGCCTCTGGACCTTTGGCACTATCCTCCTGTCCTGGAGCTCTGCCCTTTTTCCTGTTAGGGACACAGACAGACATCAGGGTTAACTGGGGCTGTTCTGGATCATGGAATCATAAGTGACTTTTTTATTTCTAGCTTCATGCTTTTTTTTTGCATGTTCTAAATTTTCTACATGGAGCGCATAATGGAAAAATTAAAATCAAAAGCAGCTCCACCACCATTTTTGAGTACAGGAAAACTTGAGGGCTCTGAAGGCTGAGCCTAGTCTTGGCAGCTTAGTGACTCACTGAGACCCTGTCTCAGATAATAATAATAATAATAATAATAATAATAATAATAATAATAATACCTGAAGAAGTAGCTCAGTGCAAAGGTCTGGGGTCAATCCAGTACCACACCAAAAAGAGGAGGATTGGTTATCACTTTGCTTTAGTCTCTCCTTTTTATCACATAGAAAGTCACTGAGTTATGGATTTTTATTTTAACCTTTGAGACAGGGGCTTGCTAGGTTGTCAAGGCTGGCCTCCAACTCTCTATCCTTCCTGCCTTCACATGGAAGGTGAAGTTACCCACAGCTTTACTTCTGGAAAGAAAGGGAGATGTTACAAGGTCTTTGCTGTAGGCTGGCGATGCAAGACAGGTGGACCCCAATCTTCTTGGCATCAGGGACTGGTTTCATGGAAGATAGCTTTCCCATGGACAAGGATGACTTCGGGATGACATAAAGGAGTGCACCTCAGGTCCTGCAGCTGCGCAGTTCACGGCAGGGGCTGCAAGCGCGAGAGAAGACAGGAGGTGGATGATGGAGGCAGACGGCAATGGAGGCAGCTGGAAACACAGATGGAGCTTGGCTCACTTACTCGCTGCTTCCTGTCTGTGTGGGTGGTCCCAGGGCTTCGGGACCTCTGTGATAGAGTAGGACCCTTCATCTGTCCACTTCACAGCTGGGAATACTGAGTCCAGAAGACACCTTGACTGGTGGCCTCGGAGCAGCCATCCCAGCCTTCCTTCCCACAACAAACCCATGCCCTGCTTGGAAGCTGGGTGAAAGGGTTTTTGTTGGGAATTCCCTGGTGATTTCCTGAGAAGAGAGCAGGGCCATGGCTTGTGTGAGCTGGCTATATGCTGGTGTCCAGAGCTGTCCTATCTTGTCCCTCTAGCTTTGCTGCAGCCGGGGATGGGGCTAGTTGACCTCCTGTGGCCTCTGGTGGCCCAGACATTCTCTGTCCCCTTCTCCATTGTTTTTCCAATCACCCTGTGAATCTGAGTGAGGCTGCCTATTCCTTGGGCGACTACCTTTCAACTGAAGTTATGGTTTTATAAATAATATATACGGCCAGTCGGTGCTGGGAAAGGACGTTCATTCCGCTCTGAAATATTTATAGCCTGGAGTGTCTGCTTACTTTTCTTCAGAGTCATTTTTTAGTGCCTCTCGCTGCAGAGCACGACAGCCTGGGGCATCTTCAGGAAGCAGCAAGCAGAAGAGCCTGTCTAGCCCCCGAGGCCTGATTCGTTGTTTGGCTGCCACCAGGGAGGTGGCAGCTTGGGCTGGGGACTGCTCCCCAGGCTGGACCTCCTAAATTATCTCAGGGAAGGCTCTGAACCGGTGATGAGAGTCCATACCACTGGCCCGGAAAGTGCTCTCCAGCACGGGGTTTGACTAATAACTGATTCGGGCTTTCCGGCTGCTGTCTGCCATCCTGGGGCCTTTCCTTTGGGGGCGGCTGTTAAAATTCTCCTTTTCCAGATGGGTAATCTGAGGTTTGGAGAAGCTAAGGAACTGCTTGTGGCCACGCTGGGACTAAATGGGAGAGCCTGGATATGCACACAGCCTGGCTGACTGCACATCTCAGACTCTCTTCCTGGACCTCGCCTGGGCCCTCACAGAGCAGTTGCTGGGGGGTGGGTGATGGATTCCAGCTCCGCTTTCTGGGCAGTGGCTGCCCAGGTGCACTGGTGTGAGTTTCTGGGCACTTGGACTTGAGGGCACTGGATGGGTTAGATTGTATTTCAGTCCTCCTTCTGAGGCTAGATATGCTTTGTCACCTCTAAAACTCACAGAAATTTTACTGACTTTTGTGATAGAGTTGGGAGGTGGATTCCAAGAGAGCTGACTAATTCTTCAGAAGGTGAATGCCTCTCTCATAGACCAGAGTGAGTTCTCTTGGGAGTGGTTGAATTCTCACGAGAGCCAGGTTTCTCCTCCTGCTTTGTCTCTTCTTCCCGTTTGCCATCCCTACTTTATGATGCAGCATGGGGCCCAACACCAGAAGATGAGCAGATGCTGATGTTGTGCTTTGCACTTCTTGGCCTACAGAATCTTTGTTCCTTATAAATCATGCTGCTGTGGATGTTTTGTTATAGCAACAGACAACGGTCAAAGATTAGGGCAGTGGTTAGATATATTCCTAGATGCACTGAAGTGGTCTGGATGGAAACTAAATTGAAGAATGAGGTGTGGAAACACCTGTAGGTACCTTGTCAGCTTCCATGGTGCAGGTGTAAAATAGAGACAGACAAAGACAGGGACTTGATAAAAGTTAGAAATGGCTGGAGTTCAGCCATCTTGTCAACCTCTTTCTCCCTTTCCATAACCCTTCATCTTCCTCCTTTCCTCCTCTTTCTTTCTTTCTTTCTTTCTTTCTTTCTTTCTTTCTTTCTTTCTTTCTTTCTCCTTCCTTCCTTCCTTTCTTCCTTTTGATCTTCCCTTTCCTTTCCTCTTCTCCTTCCCCTTCTTTTTGGCACTAGTAGGATTGAACCTGGGCCCTTGGCAATGAGCTACATCCCTGGTTCTTTTATTTTTTTTTATTTTGACACGGAGTTTCACTAACCTGCTAACTTGCTGGGGCTCGGCTGGAATCTGGGACTCTTCTGCCCCAGCCTCTGAGAGTGCTGGGCTATGGGTCTGCACCACTCTGCCTGGCCAAGTTCCCTTTCTTGGAGTTGGAAGAGGACAATGTTGCTCAGGCTAGGGAGGTAGAGATGGTGCTCTGCCCCTGCTGGGTCTGGCTGGGAACCCCCAGTGAGCTAAGTCACTCAAGGCTGTACACAAGGACCATGCATCCCATTTCCTAGCTTGCTGGCTGTGAGTGGAGGTGAACATGATGCATCTGCCTCATCCGCAATGGGTGCAGTGGGGAGAGGAGCGCCCTGCCTCCTGCTGCTTTGGGAGTAAGGATTTGCGTTCCTGGGAGTTGGTGACTCTGGGTGACCCAAGGGCAGGGAGAACCTGAGTCACCACTGTGACAGAGAGTGATTACAAAACAAATGAATGACAATGTCCCTGAAGGCATCCAGCTTGCTCTTGACCCTGAGGGAACAGTCAGGCAGCTTGATCCCTGATGCCACCAGGAGCAACCCAAGGCCACTCAGAAGCTCCCTATTGCCACCTGGCTCCCTGGGAACCACTGTTCTAGGAGAAGCCACTGCCGTGGAAGGAGTTGGACTCCTCTGACATCACCACAGTGTTAGGTCTTTTGCTGCTACTGTAATAAAATATCTGAGGCTGAGTAATTTTATAAAGATCAGAAGTTTATTTGACTCATAATTTTGGGACCTGAAAGCCCAAACTGCATGGCACTGGCCTCAGTGAGGGCTCTTGGCTGTGTCACATTATGGCAGATGACAGCACGATGGGAGGAGTATGTGCACATGGAGTGCACATATCTCCATCATGAAGTGGGAATGGTCCCAGTACAAAGCAGGGACCCTTTTCCTAACAATTTGCTCTCACCAGAGCTAGTTCAAGGTCCCATGAGAACTTCCTTATTCCTTATGAGACCACACCCCCAGTGAATGAAGGACCTCCCCCTGGGCTCTGCCTCTTAAAGACCTACCACCTCTCACATCACTACATTGGGAGCCAGGCTGCCCACATGAACCATAGGAAGCTCATTGTGAGGACACCCATGCTGGCCACCTGTACATGCCTAAAAGGTGGAAGAGTCAGCCAGGCCTGGCTATTCTAGCTATTGCAGCTTACCCATCATGCACAGTGAAGAAGCCATCCTGGACTCTGGCCCCCTGAACCCCCAGGTAATTCCAGAAGCTATTGTTACCTAATCATAATACAAGTAACTCCAGTCTAAAACCACCTGTCAGGGCAAATCCAGCCAGCCACACAAAACCAGGAAAGAGAAAATAAGACAATCTGTAAAGCCAGTAGACAACTAATATATACACCTTGTGCTGCTGGTATCTGCTAAGAGAACCAGGACTGCAGGGGGTAACATGGTGGCTTCAGCATCAGCCTTTTCCCAGGGAGGACAGAGTCCAGGCTGACAGAGACCAGGCTGCCCCTCAGGGTTCAGAGAATCCATGTGTCCTCTGAGATGGTCTCTCTACAGTGGCTAAGAAGCTGATCCTGGGAACAGGTTCCCAAAGGAGAATAACCCTGCCCACCTCGTCACCTTCAACCAGGCCTCAGAGTTTGTCTCCCAAAAAGTGAGATCAGGAGGCCCAGAGTATCTCCAGGGCACCAGGATGGGTGAAGGAGGCTGCCTTCAACCTTAGGCTGTGCAAATGGAGAGTGGCCAGGACCAGACAAACAGAGGAGTTAAGAGGATCTCAGCACACAGGTAAAGACCGGCCATGGCCAAGGCTGTGCATGGTGATGGAGGACTTATTACTCTGGATAGGGGTGAGGCCAGCTTGCACAGTGCATAATGTTTGACTTGGTATGTATGTTGGCATATGCCTGGACTCGCAGAAGAGCAAGGCAGGAGAATTGCAAGTTTGAGCCTAGCCTGGGAAATTTAGCAAGACCCTATCTCAAAACAAAAAATAAAAAAGGGGTTGAGATGTAGCTGTGTTCAGGCCCTGGCTTCAACCCCCAGCACCAATGGGTGGGGGCATCCCTGGCAGATGGATGGGTCCTCAGGGGAATATGTCATCTTGGAACTCCTCACTGCTAGGTGTGAGTGGCCCAGCCAGTCTGCAGCTGACCAAAGCAGAGCTTGGCACAGGAGTAGGGGCTGCCACGGCTCCCTGAAGCCTTTTGATAACTTTGGTGGCAGAATCACTTTCTAATCTACTTCTGTAGAAATAATTTAGTATAAAAATATATACTTGAAAGGTGTAGTGATACTATCCTGTAATCCCAGCATTCAGAAGGCTGAAGCAGGAGGACTGTGGCCTTGAGGACATTCTGAGCTATGCAGGAAGTTCAAGGCCAGCTTAGACTACAGAGTGTGAACTTGTCTTAGAAAAGAGCCAAAATACCCACATAATTTGAGGGGCCACACATCAGATGTTACTTTCACAGCTACCATGTATGGGGCAATGCTACAGAAATTCACTGGAACTTCATGTCTGCTTAGGAAAGACAATGGGTGTAGTGGGCAGAGTAAGGCCACTCCCACCCTAGCAAAAAGGTACCTGCATCTTAGTCCCCAGGACCTGGGGATCTGTTACTTGAGATGCTGGGAAGAGCAGGGACCTTAGTGGGGGCTCAGCACAGTGACTGGCAGAGCACTGGTCTCACATGTGTCCGCCTTCCTACCTCTGCAGCACAGGCAGGTGACTGTTTCCAGGTGAGGCATCTGCAGGATGGAGGTGTTACCATCAGCCTGGGATGCGTGGGGTCCGTGGCCACTTCCTGCTTCAAGGGCTGAGGTTCTGTGGGACTTGAGATGATGTCTCTGTTTTCCAGTGCAGAAGGGCAGGGGCCAGGAATATAAGCCACACATGTGGAACAGATGGGTCCCACTGAGGGGCTAGAAGTCCCACCAGGAAGATGGCATCAGGAAGTCAGATGCCCTGGAAAATGGACTGACCCTGAGTGGCAGTAAGTGTGCCAGAAGCTCAGGGGTGATGTCCTGGGGGTCAATCGTTGGAGGGTAAGACAGGATGGGCCTTGGACCTGGAGGCCACTTGGAAGGCCTGGCCTTGGGCAAGGGGTCTCTTGCCATGAGTCATGCCAGCCATCTTCCCAGCAGCAGGGACAGTCCTATAGGACATAGGGAGTGTCCAGTCAAGTGGCAGAGTTCCCTCCAGGGGGTAACCAAGGAAGGACCAGACTCAGTGGTGCTGGGCTCCTGGGGCCACTCTGACTTCCATAACATCTAGCCATTTAATTAATTATTTATTTATACAATGTGTGTGTGTGTGTGTGTGTGTGTGTGTGTGTGTGTGTGTGTGTTGAACTCAAGGTCTCTGCCCTAAGCTACCTCTCTGGGCCTTTTTTCATTTTTACGTTTTATTTGGAGATGAGGTATCATTAAGTCACTAAGCTACCCAGGCTGAGCTCCAACTGTGATCCTCTTGCCTCAGCCTCTCAGAGTGCTGGGATTAATAGGTGTGCACCACTGCACAGGCTGACTCTGTTGATTTTCTAATGAGGCAGAGGTGGGGAGCACTTGGGCAAAGCTGCTCACCTCAGGGAAGCCAGGAAGCAAAACAAAACAAAAACAAACAAACAAAAAATAAAAACCAACAACTAAGAAGTGGCATGAGGGTGGGGTGTTCCCAACAGTCTCTTTGAGGCCCTGCCCTCCAGTGGCCTAACCTGTTCCAAGGAGGCCTAAAGGAGAAAACCTCAACAGATGGGTCTTTCGGGGTCCTCATACAGGGGCCATGTACTACCATTCTGGTTCTTCAGGAAGGAAGGTGGACACTTAAGGGCAAGATAACTATTACCATGGAAACCATACCTGTGCATCCAATGCTCTGGGCCTGTCAGACCTATTTCACAAGACATTGTTTAGCCAAACACCTCCACTAGGGAACTTGTCTGTGGTCATGAGTCCTCATCGGGTTGGCCCAGCTCCTGCGAATAAATAGCTTCTTCAGGATGTCTCCAAAATCAACATGGTTCGTTAATGGGAAAGACAAATTGGTCCGTTTGACTTGGACATTTTTCCGCAGATGGCATTCATTTCAGGAGACAGTCTGCTCATCATTGCTGTCTCTCATTTGCTGAAACAAATGTCTCACAAACAGGAATGTGTTTCCATCCTGATCAGCTCTCCGCCATGGCCTTGGGCTCTGTTCCGTAACCTCCCACGCGCTGTTTTTCTTCTTCATCTTCTCTTCTCAGACTTTCAAGGCTGCAGTAGATTCTTAGCTCAGGCCTGGATCCTGCCAAGCCCATCCCTGCAGAGTGGATGTGCAGCCCCTGTTTACATACTTTCACTGATGGGGAGCTCATTCCTCTAAGCTGTATAGCTTGCTTTGTTATTTGGATCGACATCTAACTCTCCTCAGCTTCTTGGGGTTCCAGACTACACTTTTGCTTGCCTCTTCTTCCTTGTAGACAGTTGCAGATCCCCCCACCTTGCTTACCCCCAAGCACTCTCGCTCCAGGAAAACTCCTTTAGCTCTCCGTGCATCCCTGGTACTGCACGGCTGCTGATCCAGCAGCCAGTCTCACCAGCTCCTGGGTGCATCTCAGTGCATTTGCCACTGTGTGAGAGGTCTCAGGGCAGAGATGGGGGGCCCTGCACGGGGAGACACAGGGAGATGACCTGGGGGTCCCATCGAATGCCTGAAGCCATCGGGATCTATATTAATCTGTTGTAACAAAACAATAGAGGCTGGATATCTCTATATCTCTATCTCTACATCTACATCTGTATCTATAGCTATAGCTATAGTGAGATTTATTGCTGAGCACTGTTGTGCATATTTGTAATTCCAGCTACTCAGGAGGTTTAGACAAGAGCATCACAAGTTCAAGCCCAGCCTGATCAACTTAGTGAGACTCCATCGCAAAATAAAAATGAACAGAGCCAAAGAGACAACTCAGCGGAATAAGCACCTGACTGGCATGCGCAAGGTCCCAAGTTTGATTCCTGGTACTGCAAAGAAAAAAAATGAACAAAGAAGGGGTGTAACTCAGTGGTTGAGCACTTGCCTAGCATGTGCAAATGCCAGGGTTCAAACCAGTCAGGAAAGAAGGAAGGAAGGAAGAAAAAAAGGAAGGAAGGAAGGAAAGGAGGGAGGGAAGGAGAGACTGTTTGGGAAGCTGAGTCAGGGTCAGGCTGCCCATTGGCCGTGGGTTCAGTCCCTGGACAGGGCCTCACTGCTGCGTAGCAGTGAGTAGCAGATGGCCTCCTGATGGGTCTGCACACTTCAGCAAGGGTGCAATGACATGGTGAGACGGAAGCCAGAGAGCCTCAGGGCCAGCTCCCTCTTTACAACTCACTCTTGGGAGACCTGACTGGGGCCTTGGAGAGCAACATTAATCCCTTCTGAAGGCAGCAGCTGGTGGGTGACCTGACTGCCTAGCGCAAGCTCCCACCTCTCAAAGGTTCCCCCACCCTTCACCACCACACAGAGACCAAGCTTGTGGCATGTGGGCTGGAAGTGGGAGACACACTTAAGCCCTGTTCAAATCATGGCAGAATCCCTGGAGGCCTGATTCCCCTCCCTGTCACCCCTCTCTCAGCAAGGACATCAGCCTTCTGGTCAAAGGCCCCCTCCACCCTGGTGGCCTCTGAGGCTAACAAGTACCCTGTCTCATACCCCAGCCAGTGACTTCCTGGCCACACACTCAGCCCCTTCCTCCAACTGTTACATCACAGCTTTGTCATCAGCCAAGGCTTAACTCCTGACATAGAAAAGCATCTAAGAATTATAAAATTAACAAATACACTTAGGTTAAAAGAGAAGGTGGCATGGATGGATTTAGGTCACGCAAATGGGCAGAGATGGCTGCCTGCCTGTCTCCCTGCCATGTCCCTTGGGGTTTCCCTAACGTCTCAGGAATGTTCACATGTCCCTTGGACCAGCATTCCGAGTGGAAGGCAGTAGAAACCTGCTCTGGATAATTAAGTAGAATCACACTGAGAGATCCCTAAGATCAGTGGGAACCTGGAGGTCCAGGGGTCAGGGTGCACCCATGGGCATAATACCTCAATGCGTGCTCTAGCCTCAGCTCAACAAGGATCTCAGCCCAGCATCCTTAATGCTTGGCACCGCCCTGTGGTCCCTGCTGCTGCATCTAGAAGCCTAATGTGGCCACCCCAGCAGCCTCTAGCTCTGGCAGCCCTAATGGACTACAGGTATATGCCCCTGTGTCTGGCTATTGTTTTTTGAAAATTTCTGAGGATTTCTTGGCCTGAGAATCAAAGATTTAACTTAATTTCTCTCCCCAGCCCTGTGTCCCTCCCTCCATCATAATTATTACACCATTTTAATGGCTCTGTAGACATCTTCAGGGTGTTAATAGCTTTGATTATTGAGAACCTGCTGCTGATGAGAAAGACAGGAGGCTTCCTCTTCTCCATGTGCTCGCTTCCCCTCCTTCCCTTCCAGCATCTGTCATCTGTACTTTTCCATTGGTGTGGTTGGAAATATTTGCATTCTTTAACCTTAATTACATCTTCTTTCTTTGCTTTGTCTATGAGTTGATTATGAAAGTTGGAAATAAATAAAGGGCTTTCAATGTCATGACTATATGGATAGTGCTCCCTGAGAAGCTCAGCGGTGGTCTAGGCAAGCTTTTCTTTAGAGTCCAGACTTTTTTTTTTTTTTTTTTTCACTTTCTAAATGCTGTTCTTTTGCTTGGTTTTATTGTATCATAAATTCCTGTGATGTTTTGGGGCTGCTACCAAATCCGGGGTACACAATTCTTCCAGAACTTCTTCTCATGGGTACCAGCTCCTCACCATTTCCTTGCTGCCTGTCATCTGCTGACTTCCCTGGGCAGCTCTTCTGGAGAGAGGCCATAGTTGTCTCCATCTTGTTTCTTGTACTTAGTTTATCTATTGTTTTCTTCCTCTGAAAGGAAGGGAAAGAGGCGCATCTGCCGAGGCTTTGCGCAATTCAAAATCCATTTGATCCTCAGGGTTGCTTGCTAGTTTGGTTGGGTATAAAACACTATGGCAAGAATGACCCTCCTAACATGAATGACAAGATTAAGAATTCCAAGGCTTCTCTAGTCCTCTGTGACAATAGTTGTGTTCCTCACCATGGTCTGATTCCAAGGGTCTGTACCGTAAGCCCTGCCAACCACCCATCCCACCTCTTTGTTCTTTGTTCCAGGGTCACCCACTGGAGATCGTCTCCCACCGAAGAATTCGCTTCCTACCTCTTTGCTTACTTAAGCTCTACTGGTCATTAGTCCTCTGAAAAGTGCTGCTTCCTTCAGCGAGGGCCTTTCATCCCGTGCAGTGGGGCAGCTCCTTCTTTGTGCCTGTGGCATGTGTACTTCAGGTCATGCTCTATGGATGGGCCTATTCTGGGAAGTGCCTGGAACGTGTGGAAGCTCTGCCAAGCGAAGGCACAGTATTGCTCAGTTGTGGCTGCAGCGCCTGGGAGTTGAGAAGGACGCCCAGGCATCCTAGGAAGAGAGGAGTAGGGTGGCTGGCTGAGATGGTGGGGGTGATATGGGTAGGGACAGACAGCCATCCTAAAGTGTCCCCTTGTTCCTGTATGTCTGGAGATCAACTCTTTCATCCTCTTCCTTCCAGATCCTTCTTTTCTCTCCAGCTGCAGCTCTAGGTGAGGGTCTGATCTTCCAGGGCACCCACACAGAGCTGGGGGCCATAGGAGGGGTTTGAGGATGGGGCAGCCTGGCTTCTCAGTTTACTGTTGGGATTGGCCAATTTCTGGCTAAGACCACGTAGTACAGGGGGCCTTGGTGGGTTAGCAGCTTTAGGTGACAACAGCAGCTAGGCAGGGGCCAGGGCTGCTCAGCCCCTCTGTGCAGGTGTAGAGGCTACAGGGGGCTCCCGTGGAGGATCTTTGAGGTCCCTGCCCTTCCTCAGGGGGGACATCCCACTTTCGTAGACACCTTTTACAACCATGATCAACGAGTCAAGGAGTGATTTGTACACAATAAAGTGTGCCCAGTTGAATATACAGTGAATTCATTTGGGCCAACATTATACGAGGGTGGCCAATACAGACCTAGAGTACTTACTTCACCCAGAAAATTCCCTCATACCCCTTTGCAGTCACCCCCACCTCAATGGCCAGTGGTCTGGTGTCTATTCCCATGAGCAGCTTTGTTGTTTGGGGGCTTTGTATGCAGCACTGAGGAACAACCCCCATATTATTATTATTATTATTATTATTATTATTATTATTATTATTTTGAGACAGTCTTGCTAAGTTTCTGAGTTGCCCAAGCTAGACCTAGCCTTGAGGTCCTCCTGCCTCAGCCTTCTAGAGTGCTGAGGTCACAGCTGTGCACCACCATGCCAGGCTCCTTTGTGATCTTACCTGCTCTTTTATTCATCTTCTTTTTTTATGTTTTTGAGACAGGGTTTGGCTATGCAGTTCTGGCTGGGCTTAAACTCACTTTGTGGCCCAGGCTGACCTCAAACTTGCCGTGATCCTGCTGCCTCAGCTTCCGGAGTGCTGGGATGACAGGCATGCGCCACCACATCAGTGTGCTAATTTCCTCTGATCGCCCAGTAGAAAATGGGTGAAATTTACACAAAGAAAGATGCACAGTTATGTCCCCAGCAGCAGTCCTACCCAGAAGCAACTCACATGTCTGCCAGCAGGAGAGTGGTTTAAACACAGCCTGGTCTACGATTTGGCCCTAAGAAGGAATGAAACATGAATAAGTCCCAAGAACACCATGCAGCCAGCTCTGGTGCCATATGGTTGTCATCCCAGCACTCTGGGAGGCTGAGGCGAGTTTTGAGGGCCCACCTTAGGCCACTCGGTGCTTTAGCAAGACCCTATCTCTCAATAAAAAATACAAAAAAGGGTTGGAGATGTAGCTTAGTATAAAAGATGCTGGGTTCAACCCTGGGTTTCCCTCCCCACAACTGCTCAGAGAAACAAGCCAGACCCCAAAGACCAGACAGTGCGTGATTGCATTGCATGAGCAGATTCGTAGAGACAGGAAGTGGTTTATGTGACATCTAATGGGGATGGGATTTCTTTTCGGGATGGTGGAAATGCTCGAAAATTATTAGAGGTGGTGGCTGCACAGCTCTGAGTGCGCTAACGCTGTTGCACGACACTCCTTCCGGGTTAGATCTCATGGTACGTGAATATTATCTCAATAAAGCTGTAAAAAAATGATTAGGAGCTCCTGGACTCCTGGAGGGCACAGGCTGTGCCTCCAAATGCCCTTACACTCGAGTACCAACCAGCAGCCTAGACATGCTTTATGTGCTTGGTTGAGCTCTTACCCCTTCTGAACTTCTGGTTGCCCCCAGGAGCCCTAAGAAGTGTGACATGGGTGCAAGCAGAGCCATCAAGGTGGTCCTTGTGGCAGGAATTATGTCTGAGATCTTCAGCTGGCCCTGGCATGGGCTGTGCTGTAATACTCAGGCTCAGAGCATTGTCAGGGCCCCAGGGTGTCAGTCCCATGCCTGTGGAGAATGCTGGAGGAAATTACCCACACGGAGCTGCGGGCTCCTGGTGGGCGGGTCCCATCCTGAGCAATTCAGCTGTCTTTTTTTAGCTGATGTTTTCTTAACAACCTACTGGGAGCTTCAGTCTCCTCCTCCTCTAATCCTCTGCTTTGCACAAACATGAAATTAATCTTCTAAATACCCAAGCGGGCTCCAGGGAGGAGCCAGCAGTGAGGGAGGCTGGGAGACCAGAGGGGAAGCCCCTGCCCCTCCTCTGAGGTCTCTGCCATGTCTGATCAGAGCTGAGGGTTGATGGGGCATAAGGGGCCAACCCATCTTCTGACACTGCAGTGACATCTGCTAATTCTTACCCTGCAACTCATGGGGGATACCTGCCCCATCACCTTCAGCAGAGTTCATGGAAGCATCCTGGATACTCTGTCCCAGAGTCCTAACAAACTGCTTTCATCTCTGGTGGCTTCACCCCATCAGGGTTCCACTAAAGGACACACACCTCCAGGCCTCTCCTGTCCCTCCTCTGACACCTGTCCCTGCATGACTTCCTCAGTCTTGTCTGGGTCCCCAGCTCTGGTCTGACTCTGTGAGTGTTCCTGTCTCTTTTTGCCCCAGCCTGGGAGGTGACAGAACTTAGGAGGTGGGGCCTAGTCAAAGGGAGCAGGTCATGGGTCACCATAGGGCTGTGACATGTCCTCTTCCTGGCTGCCAATGCGAGCAGCCCCCTTCCTCCACGCCCCTCCACCAGGCTGTGCCTGCCCTGTCACAGCCCTATGGCCATGGAGCCAGAAGACCTCGAACTGAGACCTCTGAAGCCAGTAGCCCACATCAATCTTCTTCCTCAAAGCTGACATTCATAGGCATCTCATCTCAGCCATGGAAAATTAACACAAGCTCCAGACTGGGTTCATCCTGTGTGTTCCAGGTTCCACTCCTGTTACACCTTCCATCCCTATTCCCCACTGGGTCAGTGTCCCCAAAGAGCATTCCAGGGAAAAGCTGTGGCGAGCATCGTCCTTCTCCTCTCCACTCCCAGTCTTCCATCCCTATCTGGAAAATTGCTGTTCAGATCTAAAAACCTCAGCTTCTTCTCACACATCCTTGGGTCTGCCCTCTCCATCAGCCCCATCCACACCAACGATCCCTTCCCAGCTCTGCTAGGTCCCTTGGGCTTCAGTGTTCCTAGAGTTACCACACCAAAGGACAGTGGCCTTTTTAGTCTTTATCTTCTTCTACCCATGAGTGACCAGGCAACAGGCACCAGGTCCCATCCTCCCTGTGTTTCAGTGTGGCCTCGCACAGGACAGGAGATGAGGCTGAGGGCCTACTGTGTGCTGAAGATTAGAGAGATGTCAGCCAGCTACATGGTCAGCTTGTCACTGAGAGGTGATCAGTCTAAGACCACCCCTTGGGGACAGGAACCTGCAGCTGGCTGAAGTAACCCACAGAGGCAATCAAGGGTGTGTTCTCTGCCTCCCTTCTTGAGGGCAGTAGGGTCTGGGCAGCAGTCACACAGCCATGAGCCAGCAGGTTTCACCTTAGTAGGAGGTGCCATCCTGGAGCTGAGCCACTTTATCCTCATCCTCATCCTCATCTCCATCATCTGCATCACTAACCAATCACCCTCCATCTTTTTTTGTTGTTGTTGTTTCACTTGGGACTGAATCAAGATCTTTATACTGAGATACATCTTCAGTCTTATTTTTAGTTTTTATTTTAAGACAGGGTTTCAGTTTTATTAAACCACTCAGTTTCCCAGACTGGGTTCAAACTTGCAGTCCTTCTGCCTTATCCTCTCACAGTGCTGGAGTTACAGACATGTGCTTGCTTTTGCCTACTTTTTTGGGACTTGGAGTTTTCAAGATGTCTGCAAATCCACAATTTCTTTGAGGTTCTGGGCCCAGCATTCGGGTTGCAGCCTGTGTGCTGTGCTGGGTGGGCTGAGGGCCAGGCTGGGTGAGGCCCTGTGCTTGCTAGGCAAGTGCTTATTCTACTGCGCTATTTCCCCAGCTCCTGAACCAGATTCTTCTTACTGTGGGCTCTTCCTTCCTTCCTTCCTCCCTCCCTCACATCCTTCTCTTCCTTCTTTCCTTCCTTCCTTCCTAAGAACTCCATCTCCTGATGCCTGAAATCAAAGAAGCAAACTACAGCCAGGGCCTTACTAACCCATGGTCGCAGTTGTGCAGTCTCTTTGCTTGAGCACATCTGTGTATCTGTGTGCCTGGGTGAGGGGCTCAGGACCTGAGCACCTCTATTGCTCTGGCAGGAGTCCCCAAGGCCTCTTTCTTGCTCCTCCTGTTCGTAGAGGCCAACAGGAATGTTGCGTCTGCAGCTGGAACTGAGGAAGGCGGGCGCAGGCTTGAGGAGCAGGGGGCATGAGTAGAGGTACATTTGGAGCCCAAAGGGCTCTCGGGGTGTGGCTTGGCCTGTTGTGGTTGCTTCTGCCAAACTCTACCTGGGACGAGAAACCGGGGCTGGAAGAAGATCCCATGGCCATGGTGGATATCTGCAAACTCCAAGGTGGATGGCCTGGCCTCCATCTGGACTCCTGCCTGTCCTGGGCTGTGGGCACTCAATGTCACTTGCTGTGCTTCTACTTTCTCCTTTGTCCCCTGGAACAATAGCAGCCCCACCTCATGCTGCACAGGGGTGATGTGGCTGACTTTTGCCCTGTGGCCAATGTCACTCTTCTGGGAAAGGGCTCCGTGTCGGTGCTCCTGCTATCTGTGCCCCATGCTCTCTGGTGACCTGGGCACCACTGAGCTTTGAGTCACCCTAGTGGGGAGCTGAGATGGCTCCTCAGCATTCCAGACCCCAAGGGTCAGAGCTCCCTCTCTGATACAGACACGGCAGGAGTGGCTGCAGAGCTGAATCAGGGCCGCGCGTAGGTTTCTATCAGAATAAACAGGTTTTGTGTGCATTTTGCAATCTTAGCATCTTTAATTTGTTGCACAACAAATTGAAGAGGATTTAGCATGTATTTAATTAATTTGACGAAAATAGTTCAACAACTGTAAACAAGGCTGAGGAAATGCACTGCTTGCTGGGAGGCCAGGGCTCAGCCACTGAGTTGGCCTGGGCTATGCTGCTACACTGAGGGGACTCGGAGGGCAGAGAGAAGGGCCTGGAACACTGGGCAGGAGGCTGGCAGCCTGGGTAAGGATTGGTCACAGCTCAGCAGGTGGCTTGGCTTCCTCAGGAGAGACAGGAGTCCTGCTTCCTGCTTGGGCCCTGCCAAGGGCTCCCAGAGGCCATGGTGACAAGCAACAGTGATGACTGGAATGCACAAGCCTCCTCTTTGTCCTCCAGAGTGACAGTTATATACCACTTCTTCCAAAAGGTCTCTAGCAATTTGGCTGTGAGCAACAGAACCAGCCCAAATGCTGGCATGGATGGACTGGGCTTAGCATGTGTATTGGTCAGTGGGGACAAAATACATGACCCCCATAACTTAATGGAGGAGAACTTTAGCTGGGCATAGTGGCACAGACCTGTAATCCCAAAAGTCTTGGAGGCCGAGGCCCAAGGACTACAAGTTCAAGGTCAGCATGGGAAATTTAGTGATTTAGTAAGACTCTGTCTCAAAATTTAAAACACTTTTTAAAAATTGACTGAGGACGTAGCTTAGTGTGAAGGCCCTGGGTCCAGTCCTCAATACGATAACATAACAACAGCAATAGCAAAAACAAAACAAAACAAAAAAACAGCAGCAACCATAGAAGCTTATTTCTGCTCCTGGTTTCAGTCCAAAGCAGGAACATCATGACTGTTGTGCTTTGTACCTAGTGTTCCCCCCAAAGCCTTATGCAGTCATGGGCTGTGGACTTCTAGAGTTTGAGGTTAACTCATGATCCACTGGAATTATGGGTCTTAGTACTTCTGGGATTATGGGTGTGAGTACTACACCCAGCCTGAGGCATGTAACCTGAATGTAACATAAAACAGACAGAGAGACAGACTTCCTCTCTGTTGCCAATTGTTGCTGCTACTCCTCTATTTTGTTCTGTTGGTCTTTGCTGCCGCCATGAAAGGTTGCTCTCTGCCATGTGCCACTCTGCCTTGGAGCCTGCTGAGTTTGGACTGAAACCTCCAGTAACTGTGAGCTAAATAAACCTTTCCTTCCTTCATTTTGGGTGTCAGGTATTTGTTCCAGCAACTGAGAGAAGAGTAACTGGGACAATGGCAGAAGGGAAAACTACTCACCTGGTGGTGGCCAGGAGAGGAAGGGGACAGGGACCAGAGTTCCCAAGGCCACACATCTGTGACACACCCAGGCTCACCTAGAAGTGTGCTTTGATAATTGCCTAGGCTTCTCTCAAGCTAACCAAGTTGACAGTCAAGATTAACCACCCCAAATTTGCCCCCTGTCAGCCCAACACCAAAACGGCACATTTAAGCCATCCTTAATCTCCAGATAGAGCCAACAGCAGGGCTGTACTTTTGCCTAACATGATGTAGCCATCTCTCGTACAGCCAAAAATACACTCATCCCTTCCCCAGAGTCTCAGCGGTTCCAGCAGTGCTCAAAAGTCCAAGTTCAAAGCCTCCTCTGAGACTCAAGGCAAACCCTTAGCTGCAAGCTGTAA
>PVKN010005527.1:5518-30663 GCA_004027915.1 Capromys pilorides | reverse complement strand
CCTTAAGAAGAAGTCGAAGACACCTGTTATTTATATTTTATATTAATATTAATGGAAAATGTATTTTAAATCTCCTCCATCTTTTAGTCTAGCACCATAAAAAATAAAAAGTAATACTATTTAATCACCCACAGCTTAATAGTGCCTTAGTTGTTTACTGCCGCTGCACTAATTGCTCTGTACTAATGTGTTTTTCTGTGATATCCAGTAGTGCTAAGAGAACAGAGATCCATAACCAATTAAATATAGTGTTTTTCATGTTAAAAATATATCTGGTGAGACTAGAAAAGGAACAGAAGCCGCCCTTAAGAAAGGCGCGTTGGCACCGTCTCGATGCCCAGCAGAAGGTGCCCGCATTGCCTCTTTTGCGCAAAGACAAAGGGGGTAATTTTTTTGGCAAGAAAACAAACCCAAGGAAAACACAACAAACTGAGCGTTTCCTATTTTTTGTCCCCCTCCTGCAAGTCCTCGGGCTGTTTCTGTCCTTTCTCTTCCAGGAGGGCGAGCTGGATTTGGGAGGGGAAAGAGGGGAGCGGCTGGGCCACCCCCAGGCGCCCCGGGAGCCGGGCCGTGCCGGGGAAGGAGCTGGCCCAGGGCCGCCCGCCGCCGGCCGCCGCGAGCCGGAAGAGCGCCCCACTCGCGCGCAGGCCGCCCCTGGCGGAGGGTTAATTGAGGCTCACTGCTGGCTGCAGACCAGGGGAGCGCGGGCGCGGGGGCCGCGCGGCTCCCGGAGGGAGGAAGGTGAGGGCGAGTTGGGCATAATAACATTAACCGTAATTACCGCAGACTCGGGGAGCAACAAAGGAACGCGTAACGGAGCCGCCGCCCAGGCCCCGGGTGCTTCGGGCCAAATCGGCCCGCCGCGGTGCGGGCGAGCCCGCCGCCGAGCCGCCCGCCGCCGCCTGCGTTCGTTGGCGCGGCGCCCGGTGTCGCTGCGGCCGCGCGCCCCGCGCTGCCCCCGCCTGCCCGCCACCCGCCAGCCGGCCCGGCCCGCGCCCGGGCCCCGCCGAGCGGCCGCACTTCACCTTACGGAGGGGGAGATAATGAGATCAATTAGAGGCGCCGTCACCGCGCCGGAGACAGCTGCCGGCGCATAGTAATCACCGGCGGGCTGGGTGCGCGGGGGCTCCCTGCTACCTGCGCGCCCACGGCGGCACCCCGCGCCGCGTCACAGGCCCCGCGAGCCCGAGGCAGCCTGCACCCCACTCCCACGCTTACACACGCGGCGGCTGTCCCTGCCCTCCTTACACCTGTGCCGGGAGGTTCACCCCTTACACTGCGCAGCTTGTGGCGGCCCAGGGAGAGGCGTGTGTGCCTGTGTATGACTGTGCGTGTGCGGGGCGCGAATGATCCTAGGTGTGCAAGCTCGGGCTTGCGGGGGTGAGTGGTGTATGCTTGTAGGCACGAGAGTGCGGTGGGGCGGGGTGTGTGGGTGTCTATGGAAACGTCAATGTGCATGTAAACCTGTGACCACATGTATGTGCTCACGGGTATCGCGTTCCATGCGTGTGTCTGTATTTGAACGCTTGTGGGCAGCTGAATGGGTAGTGCCTGTATGTGGGTGTTAGCTGTGCAAGGCTGACCGAGTGTGTGCTTAAGCGCCTGTGTGTGAGTGTGTGGGAATATGTGTACATGAGCGTGCCCTGCTGTGAACACGAAGGTGCACGGATGTGTGTGTGCACACATCCGAGGGTAGGCAGCGTAAAAGGTTCATTTGCCTTGACACTGCACTGTGTCTGTGTGGTGGTGAGGATGTTAACGGAGTGTGCACCTGAGCCCAGGTGTGTGTGTGTGCAGGTGCCCCTGTGCAGGCAGGCTTGGTGCCACCGCCCCTCTCCGCAGTCCTCCCTGGGCGCCCTGCTTTCCTTGTAGGCTAGTTGTTCCTGAGAAAGTACTAAGAGCCTTGTAGCCATGGCCCGCCCCTACTCTGGACACCTCATTGGAGATGACGGTGGCTTCTGACCACCGGAGCTCCATCTGGGTGTCCTTGGCCCTGTGGGTCAGTCTTTGGGGCCACTGCCCTGTTTCACCACCTCGGAATGGCCTGGCTCCAGAGGCAACGAGGTCTTTGATTTGAGGATGTTTGTGCCTCTTCCCCAGCTACTGTGTCAGACAATGAGGCTGGGAACAGATGCCAGGTAGCCCAGGCCCACCTCAGTCTAGTGGATATTACTGAGCATCTACTGGACGTTCAGAGCTGGGTACTGAGATTGTTTTTAGTTCTCCAAGGAGGTTGAGCTGGGCAAAAAGATTTAGAAAATAGGATGGATCCCTGTCGTCCATGGGGGATGTGTTCACAGACCCCTGATGGAGGTCTGAAACTGTGCATAGTCCTCACCTGTCTAATACTAAGCATATTCCTACATCTGCACATCTTGTGTGTAGTTTACAAATTAGGCACAGTAAAAAATGAACAGCAGCATGTAAGAGAACAATTATAACAATATTCTCTCATAAAAGGTATGCGGGTATACTCTCTCTCAACATAACTGTACTTTTACCTTTGCACTTCAAGGAAGCACTTCTTTTTGGCTTATCTGAACTGCCAGCATCACGTGCTTTGTGCTTTTAGGCCATTATTCCAGTAAAGTAAAGGTCATTTGAACATAAGCACTGGGATCCTGTGGCAGGCAGTCTCATGGCTGAGAGGGCTACAGAGGAAGTGACCAAGCGGGGCAGGTAGCATATACAGTGTGGATACGCTGGATGAAGGACTGCTTCCTGTCCTTGGTGGGGCAGAGTGGCATGGTGGAGATTTTCTAAGGTTACTTGGGATGACAATTTAAAACTCATAAATTATTTATTCATGGAGTTTTCTAAAGACTATTTTGAGACCACATTTGACCATGGATAAGGAGACCACAGTAGCAGCAAATTGAAAGTCTTTGCGTGTGTTGTTTTTTCTGACTGGAGTGCTCATCCTTTGATCTTCATGTAGTTCTCAGTTCAAATGTCCCTTTTTTAGAAATTCTCCCTGACCACTCTACTGGTCCACTGTCCTTTTCAGTTACTCTCACGCCTCCCCAGTTTTATGTAGCCATGGCCCTTACTGGGGACGTTGACATGTCCCCATTTCCTGAGTGCTGCCTGCGTGGCTGTGCATGCAAGTGGTCCATGAGGATTGGACCTTGCTGTCCTTGTCACCGAGGTACCCAAATCTGGTGATGCATTGCGCGCAGGCAGGTGAAGGGCCAGCTTGTTTGTGGCACCTAGGACCTGGCTGCCTTGCGTACTCACAGCTCAGCGGGGAGGACAGTATTATTCACGATGTAGTCAACTTTGAGATGTGTACCTAGGAAGGGGCTGGAGATTGTTGGATAGGCTCTTAGCAAGAGGCCTGGTGTGACCTGCTGCGGGAACAGAGATTTGCAAGACAGGAAGGAACTCACAGGGGATGGAGGAATAGGAGCCCAGGCTGGGAGGAGATGTGGCCTCAGACTTTTCCGCCAGGCTGCAGTCTGCCTGAGAATCCGGATAGCAGGCAGCCTCTGTGGTCTCAGTCTCAGGACATGACAGAGGTCTTGGCTGTTTTCTGTTGAGGGTCTGTCTCACTGTCTGGCCTAAAGTTTGAATTTTTGGAGCCTGACAGGTTACCCTTCTCTCACTGCCTCAGTGGCCAAGTAGTGTAACTACATCCCTCTCTCCAACCTTTGAAGTGCATATATATATATATATATATATATATATATATATATATATGTATTTTTTTTTTAATTTGGCATAGGGTCTCACTACACAGCTCCCAGTGCTAGGATTACAGGTATGTGCCACCATGCTCAGTTTCCATGGCCAGCCCAGTGCATTCTGGCTGGGATTGGCATAGCATGTGGTGCTGGGGATCGAGCCTGGGTCCTTGTACTTGCCAAGCAGGCACTTAGACTGCTGAGTTATCTCCCCAGCCCTTTGATGTGCCTTTGAATGAGCCACTTGACCTTGCTAAGAACTGATCTTCTGTCTGTGAGATGGTCTAAGTGTCCCCATGGGTCATCCCCAAACTGGCATGGAATTGGATGTTGTTAGAGGGATTTCACCTCTTTTTTTTTTTTTTTTTTTTTCCGGAACTGGGGTTCGAACTCATGACCTTGCACTTGCCAAGCAGGTACTTGTGCCACAGAGCTATCTCTTCAGCCCCTGGATGTTGGTAGAGGTTTCTTAGAATAGACAGAGTAGTGCTTGCAGCACCGAGGAACGCATCCCCATCCCTGCATGCAAAGCTCCCCACTTCTGTGTCTTCTGACACAGATCTGCAGACCCTCATCAGGTGGTATGGCTCTGACCCAGGCATTGGGAAGTCCTGGCAGCTCTCTTTTTCTTTTTTAAAGGATGTTCTATGAATTTTGCTTCAGTAATTCTTTTTTTTAAAATTATACTTGTTTTACTTTATTTTTTTGTGGCCAGCTCAGCCCACCCTGGGAGTGGGGCTGGCAAGGCATGTGGTACCGGGGATCGAACTGTCATCCCTAGGCTTTCCTAAGCTTACCTAAGCAGGCACTTTAGACAACTAAGCTATCCCACCAGTGCTGGCAGCTCATTGAAGTTCCACTTTAAATCCAGCTCCCTCTCACTGAGGTCTTTGCCCTATTCCTGCCCCTCTCACTCTCCATGATTGCTGTGGAGGAGTGAGATGCTGAGAGGACCAGAGCTGACAAACTCTTCTGGGGAAGCAAGAGTGAAATCTCTAGTGCCTGTTAGAGGAGTCAGGGATGGCTTGCCTCCATTCTGGCTGCTGTTGTCATGTTGTCCCCATCAAGTTGACTTCCCTGCAGTGTGCTGTGTGTAGGATGGCATGCTGGTGACCAAGGTGCACAGTGGGGTCTCCATCTGTTCTTTCCCAAGTGACCTTAGCAGGTTTCTGAATTCCTCAGAATCTTGGGGGTGAGGAGTGCTGGGAGAGCCATGACCCAGCCCTATCCAGTTCCTGGCTGTCAGGAAGACCAGTTGGGAATAAGGCATACACAGTTACTTTGGAAATCTCTTATAAATATGGTTTGATAAATGAAAACTAGTGCTTTTATTTTAATTTCCTTAAGAGAAGCTTTTTTGAATGTGACACATTCTCCCAACTGGAGCTCACATGACTGTCTTAGTTACTTCTCGTGTTGCTGAGACAAAATACCAAGCATCCACAAGTTAAGAGAGGAAAGCTTTGTCTAGCTCACAGTTTGTAGAGCTTTCAGTCCATAATCAGCTGTCTCCAGAACAGGGTGGTATGGAAGACAGGCATGGTTGAGGAGAAATAGCTCATGGCAGGCAGAAGGGAGCAATGCAACAGGGGGTGACTGCCCCTCTTCCTGTCCCTTATATGTTATCCAGGATAGTTAGCAGCGCTCACACCCTCAGTCCTAGCAACTTCAATCCTAGCATTGCGCCATGAATCAATTCCAGTGTCACACACTCTAGATCCAGCCACCTCTGAGAAATCTCCACCTGTGACCTCTAGGACTGTGTGAAGCTTTGGGAGGGCGGTGTCTAGACATAAACAATAACAACGATAATAGGGAAGAGAGGTCTGGATATGATGTCACCTCTTCCCCCTTTGCATGTAGGATCTCGCTGCTCATGGATGCATAGTAACCATCTCTGAGCTGGGAGCCCGGGTGGGGACTTGAAAGGGAAGTTAGCTTTGCCCACTTCTGTGGGTCTTGACTCTGCCAGTCAGCCAGCCAAGGTGCCCAATTCTAGCAGAAGGCATTCTTGGCTGATGTATTTGCCACAGAGTGCTGTGTGACGTTAGCCACCCCTGGGATGGGTTGCACACCACAGGTTGAGCCTATTCCTCATGAGATAGTGAGGAAGGGAGCTAGGGCATGAACTCATCCTTGCCAGGAAGTGGGAGAGCTGGGAAGGGTGGAAGATGAGGGGTTTGTGGATGAGGACTAGACAGGGAGGAACAGGACTGGAGACAAGGGAGGGGAAGTGACAGGGGTGAGCAGAGCAGGTGGCAGGTACCAGGATGGACTACCCGGGGGCTGAGAAGGGTGAGTGCCAGAAAGAGGTGCTTTGGATAGCAGTACTGCCTCTGAGGGCTGCAGCAGACCCTGCAATGAGCGGGAGTGGAAAAGGGTCATGGAATTTGCTTCACACTGCCACTGAGCCCTGTTGAGAATGAACAGCCACAGTTGGGCACCAAGGAATTTTCACTATGCTGGGTGCGAGGCTTAGCCACATCCCGGCTGGGCCTGATTTCATCTTTCCTGTGGCTCTGTGGAAGATTCAGGATGTTTCCCTGTGGCTGCGAGCTCAGGCCAAGAGAAGGAGAATAGTTGAGTAATGTCACTTCTCTGTCCTCCGCACAGAGCTGCTGCAGCAGGAGGCTGTGCTGAAGACCCCAGAAGAAGGGACAAACAAAATGCAGCCCGAGGGCCAAGGACCTTCTTCAAGGAGGCCCTGTTTCATTTTTGCCAGCAGTCAGCCATCTTTCTGCCTGTATGTGGCCCACTTAGGCGGTAGGACCCCTAATTAGTGAGCCTCAGGCCGCACTTGGAGCCTGCACAGAAATTCGCACCGAGGGTTGAAGGTTGATAGGGTCCCTGGGCCTTGAACTTGGGAACCAGCGGGTCGGTGCAGCTTGACCTGGCACTGTAGACACTCCGGGTAGGCCCATCCACTCCTGAGGAACATGGCAGCTCGTCCCTGGGATGCCACTAAGCCAGATCAGCCTGAGTTATGGCTGGCCAAAAAGAGGCGAGACATTGAAGAGTCATAAATATTAATTTTTTAGCGCTCTCTAATTCAAAAGTGACTCAACTCATTTGTTTCAAACTGCAGAGAAACTCAGCTGTGTCCTCAGATATGAGCACTGTCATGCTGGAGGGATCCCTGCCTTCAAATGCTTAGCCTCCAGGCACCGGAAGGGGGACCCCGGTATTCCGCTCGCTCTCGCCGTGGAGCTACATGAGGACGGTGCGTGGGGCAGAAGGCTCGCGTCTGGCTGCTGCTCCTCAGGGACCAGCCTCATGTCCACTGAGAGGCCCCATTCGAGTTCCTGATATTCAGCTCAAATAGCGGCCCCAAAGCGAGCACGCTAGTCTCAACTGGGTCATTGTTTCTTTGCGCGTCCTGAGTGCCAGGCACAGGGCTGAAGACTTGGTGACAAGTACTTGTTTAAATTCCGGGCAGGTAGAGAGGCACGTGGAGACAGAAGATGCAGAGTCAACAAATACGCAAGCAGGAGAGCTCGCCCTGGGACGCGTGAGTGAGCTCATGGGAGTGGCTTTGGTAGAGCTCCCCGGGAAGCGACGTTGGGGCTGAGGCTCACCCGGTGAGATGCGGGCAAGCTTCCCACTGGAGGGTCATCTTCCGAGGAATGGGCACCAGTGCGGACAGGACCAGCATGCTGGGCCAGCTGGGACCAGAGCTCCCGGCACCAGGGAAGAGAGCAGTCGAGGGGCTTCGGAGCTGGGGCAAAGGGCTGGCCCCAGGGAGCCCTGAATCAGGACACAGGAAGGAGAGAGACACGCTGCGACCTTCCTTGTTTCTAGTCTTCCTCTGGGTGGCAGAAGACAGGGCAAAGCGTGGAAGAAGTCGGGCTCTGGGGATGGCGCTGCTGACCCAACCCTTCCAGACAGGTCTTTTTATTTTATCTGCTGGCCCCTCTGCCCCCACCCAAATATTTTTGTGTATCCAAGTATTGCTAAGTAAGTTCCTTTAATGTTTTCTACAGGGAAGGCCAGCAAGTATTTCTTCATTGAACTTAGTTTGTTAGAAGGGACCAAGCACGGAGAGGAGCATGCTTTCCCTGCCTTGGCTTAGATCTCATCCAAGCGGCCCTGGGAGGGATTTCGAGTCCAACGGACCTGCTTTCGTTTGCCTTTTGGGTGACGTTTACTTGTTTCCTGCTGGTTGCGACCTCCCAGCTCCACCTGGGAAGAGACAACGGCTCTGCGTCCATGACCCACTTCCGGTTATGGCTACCTGCTGGCAGTTAGGAAAAGCAAGTTGTCCTACTTGAAGGAAACCCAGCGCATCGGCACATTGGCCGCCGCGGTGCGCCCTGCGCCTCCTCCCTGCGAAGCCCGCTGTGTTGCTATAGTGGTCCCAACTGGTGTTCCCCGGGCCTTTCCTTCAAGACTTTGGGTGGAAAATCCACAAAACAATAATAGATCAATACATTTAAATTGGAACTTTCAGAAATTCAATAATGGTATTTACAAATTAATAAAGCACTGTAAAGAAAATATCTGCACTTCTTTATTTAGGGATGCAGTTAATTTTTTCATTGATTAAGTAGTCTTTGGGTGTATGGGATGTGGGTAGGGAATATTTTTTTTTTTTTTTTAAATTTGCTAAGAGGGAAGTTTGTGGGAGAGTTTGGAGGATGTGTGTTTCTGTTTTTATCTGTAAGTCACTCATATGACACCCAGAAAGAGGTCTGTAACAAGGGAAGGAAATGTGGCTGCCCTGCTCAGAATTGGACTCCCCGGCCATCCATGTGGCGCAGGGTGGAGGGAGGACAGGCGTGTGTCCCTGTGGCAGGTGGCACTGACTTCAAGAGCATCTGAGTGTTTACCACCTGGACGGAATTTGCTGAGGGAAACTGTCCTATACCAGGCACCAGTCAGGAGCTGCTTTGTGCTCCTCTGAATTCTCCACGATAGCCTTAGAATTAGCCAGCTTATGCTGTGCTTCTGAAATACCACAAAGCTCTTTCTGCTAGAGGCACTGAGTCTGCAGGTGGGTTCCTAATGCCCCAAGCCTGGGTATCAGCGCCCTTCCCAGTCTAGGCAGGGAAAAGCAGCCGAGAAACAGGGTCTTGGCTGAGTCTGGGTCCTAGGTGTGCCTCGCATGCCCTCCCTGCCTGCCTGCCTGCCTTCTTCCATTCCTAGGATATTGACTGAGGGCTCAGAGTAGACCAAGTGCTGTGCTGATGTGAGGTGGTGATCGGCAGGACCAGGCCCAGGCCCCTCCTGGACGTGTCTTACTGGTGGAACATTAGGAGATGGAACCCCCTACTTTTCTATGGAGTGTTGTCTCAAGCCAGGCCTGGTCTTGGTGCTGTGGGACCTTCAGGCATGAGAAGCTGAGATTTGCAGAGATGGAGAGAGCTCTGCAGACGGGAAAGGGGAAAGCTTACCTCGGTCTAGTGCTCGGAGGTCTGGGGGAGGACACAGCCTTGCAGCGGGACATGGAAGCGGTACTTAGGCAAGATGGGTTCCCTGCTGGAGGGGGACAGAGGGGATAGAGCCTCGCAGGGAGCAGGACCGGCCTTGGGCCAGGAAGGGGGATGGGCGGTCAGGGGTCTGATGGCCCAGAGATGGAGGCAGGCAGTGGGCTGCGGCAGGTGTCAGAGTAGTTGAGGTAACTGAAGAGGCTGGGGTCGTCTGGTGGGGTTTGCCACCCTGGGGATCAGTAGGATACCAGCGAAGCTACCTGCCTTTGGAGATGCTTCCTGCTTTGCTGGGTATCTCGGCTGCTAGCTCACTCCAGAGCTGGGCTCCTCCCTTGTCATCCCTGGATTTTGAGCTTGTGCTGTCGCTGCTGCTTTCCCTAATTCCATCACCAGCTCTTTTCAGATTCCTAATGTGTTTCCTAACAACCCCAAGATCAAGATCTGATGGCTGGACTTGGCACTCAAGGCCCTGTCTGCTGCAGGATCCGTAAGCTTCCTTGAGCTCCTTACAGATCCTTGCGTGACCAGCTGTTTTTGCCCTGCTGTCAGCAGACCACGCAGGTCCACCCTGAAACCTGCCTTGTGTCACTCATCCCGCCAGTCTTACTCCACTCGCTCTCCAGATGCAAGCAGTGAGGCCACGCTGAAACCCCATCTGCACTGTGAGCCTTTTATTTTATTTTTTTGTGGTACCAGGGATTGAACTCCGGACCTTGCATTTGCCAGGAAGGTGCTTATGCCATTGAGCTATCTCCCTGGCCCTTGCACTGTGAGGTTTTGCTCTCTTTGGAACTGAACACCAGCCTTAGCCTGGGATCCCTTTGGTGTTGTTGCTTGTGTCCCAGCGAGGTGGAGCTGTGCACCTCACACAGCACTGTGTGCCTAGCAGAATCCCAGTGGAGCTATCTCAAGGAACAGCAAGCCCCAGGCCCCTGGCAGGCACAAGGACACATGTTTGATCTCCAGCAACACATGCTGGTCCCACGCTGAGCTGGCCACCTAAATGCAGTGTGGTGGCACATGCCTGTAATCCCAGCACTGGGGAGGCTGAGACAGGAGGATCACTATGAGTCTTATCTGCGAAGGGAGACCTTGTACCAAGTAAATTAAAAAAGAAAGAAAGAAACAAGCTAGCTCAGAGCACCTTTACTAGCTCCCAGCAAGGACCTCAGGCTTCCTGGGCCTTCTTGCCCTCCCAACTTCATCCTGTGGCACGATTTCCCCTCTCCAGCCTTCTCCGCCTTCAGTCACCCCTGAATCATCCTCCCTTTTTCACCTGTTATTTCTTTTTCTTAAAAATCCAGCTACTTCTTCTTCTCACTGCTCTACCCCACTGCCAGAGAACTCCTATTCATCCTTCACTACCCAGATGGAAAAAAAAAATGACTCACTATATTTCTACCTTTGTTATCTGTGGTGGCTAGGATCATGCTATCATCTGTCTGTTTAACTGCCTGCCTGCCCTGTCTCTTGTCCCTTAAGATACCCCCTAGGTCTTCATCTCTGTTCACCAACATTAAAATCTGCAGGCCTGGGAGCAGTGTGCGGGACACAGACAGGGCTTCAGGGATTGGGGCGCTTTTTCTGGGCTTTGGTGGGAGACACTGAAGGTTTGTCCTGAGCCTTATAGAATGCTGCTATCATAGCGGAGCCAGCAGCAAAGCCTGTCTGCAGGCCTGTGGTGTGCGTGGTGGGGAACTGCTTTGCGGGCTTATGTGCAGTCACAGCTTTAAAGCTTCGGTGTTGACACCTGTGTGTTTAGCATTCGGACAGAGGGGGCAGCGTAGAAGCCAGCATCCATCTGTCTCTCCTGTGTGGGGTGAGGCGACTGTGGAGGGAGGGTGGGAGGCCCTGGGAGGACAGCACAGGGTCTGGGTGGGAGCCATGTCCCCACTCTGAGGGCCCAGGGCCCTGTGGTCAGGACACGCAGGGCCACCCACTAGTACAGAGGAGGCTGGAGCTGGGGCAGAGGCGATGCTGAGCTGCAGGCCTGCAGAGCACAGTGCTTTTGGGTTCCGAGGGAGCAGGACCTGTCATGGAGCCTGGCGTGCAGCCCCTGCCAATGGCTGCCTGAGCGTGCACCCTTCCCTGGCCAGGGCAGTCAAGGTCTGCGACCCCCGCTGTCCTGATGCCAATAGGCCAGGCCCAGAAGAGGCTGTTCAGCCAGGCTGGGGTGGGAGCAACGCTTCGGAGATGCTGGAACTGCCCTCCCGTGGCTGGCGGCTTCGAGGGACCCACCGCCTCTTTCCAAACCATTTATTGCCACTTACCACGGGCTTGGGTTACATCTGCTGCTGAGAGCAGAGCGATCCCAATTTGGAAGCCGTGGAGGCCGTTTTTCACCCACACTGACATAAGCCATGACTCTCGAAGCTGATGACACACTCGAGATAAGGTCAAACACTCAACAGAAAGGGACATTTGTTGCTCTGTTGCTTAATCCCTGTTCGCAAAGAAGCTGCCGACACTAATGGCTGCTGGGATGCGCGGTCTGTCCCCAGGGGGCACCGCCCTCTCCACCACATGCACACCATGGCTGCTACTCATCCAGCCACAGCGGGCATTGGGGCAGAGGCCCGGAGACCCCAGCCAGAGAAGAGCTTGGCAACTCGGGGGTGGAGAAGCTTCTGCAGACCTGGTGCCTCTCGCCTGGGCCTGGAGGGACTGGGTAGGCTGAGAGGCCTGCAGGCTGGGCCTCCTAGTAAGGGTCCTTTCGTGGCCCATTGCAGTCTTTGTCACTCTCAGATTCTGAGGCCTGCAAGAGCTACTGACTTGACCAGGAAGTGGGTGCTGCAAGACTCTGGAGCGGAGGAGGGAGGACAGGGAAGTGTCTGTGGGACTTCCTGGAGAACTGAACTAGGGCCATGATGGCTTCCCTTGTTCAGCTGAGGCAAGACAAAGGCACCAACAGGGCCCCTGGCCCCTCACAAATATTCCAAGAACCTGGGAGAGTCTAGTATGGGTTTCTTCAGCTCTTAGTTGGGGAGAGGTCCTAAATCAAGATTGTCCTCCAATTATGGATGCTTAGCCAGGTCACTCAGGAGTCCTTGGGCTATCTCCTGGGACCCTTGCTAGGAGTGTCCTGGTCATTGGCCACACGGCCATGGCTGGAGTGCTTCCTGCTCAAGCCCGTGTGGCCACTCGAAGGTGAGGTTCCCGTGCCATGGTGTCCAGCCTCCAACTGTCTCCTCGTGGGTCTCTGTGAGGGTAGAACATAGTCCTTGAGCCCCGCAAGCCTCTCTGGATCACCTCTCCTGTGCCTGCTCAGCTACTTCAGCTCCTGCATTCTGAGGAAACTTCCAGGACAGTGGGATCGAACCTATGGGTATCGTGCTGCAGTTACCGCTGGAAGCTCTAAGTCATTTGCCATCGCTGACCTAGGGCAGTTGGTGTCATGGATGCAGACTCGCATGATGCAGGTATTAGGGGAGCTGAGGTGTGTGAGTGAAGAGCAACTCTTAGACATGCAAGTCTGTGCTCTGGGTGGAGCAGAAAGCTGCTTTCTGCTGGTTAATCAGTGTGGCAGTGGGAAGATGGATTCCTGTGTGAGTTTTGCTTGTACCCCAGGCTCAGCGTCTTCTGCTGGGCCCTTCCCACCCTCATTTAGCTAGCCGGCCAGCAGACATCTGAGTAGGGTGGGCTGCTTGACATGCTGGGACTATGCTCCCTAGGAGTCTCCCCTTCCCAGCAGAGGTGGCCCCTTTGGCAGGTCTCAGAGCTCAGAGTCCTTGGGGAAGGAGGGATTCCTGCACCCCAATTTTTTGGATGTGCAGGCTCCCCACCACTGTGAGCTGAGAATCTTACACTGTGAGTCTCCTGAGGCTCAGTGCTAGGTGAGCGACACACAGCCTTAAGACACCAACACTGTACTGGTTCCGTGAACCAGACATTACAGTTTCTGGGGAAAAGGCTAGTTTGTGCAGCTCTTCTTTTATATTTATTTATTTGTTTGTTTGCTTATTTATGTATTTGGTACAGGGTCTCACTATGCAGCTCAGACTCATGGTGATCCTCCTTTCTCAGTCTCCCCAGCACTGGGATTCTAGGCGTGTACCGCCACGCCTGGTTTCTGTGATCAGCTCAGTGTGGGGCCAGCACAACATATGGTACTGGGAACCAAACCTGGGTCCTTGCACTTGTCAGGCAGGTGCTTAGACCGCTGAGCTGTCTCCCCAGCCTGTGCAGTTCTTCTTAAAGGAAGTTTTTGGAAGGTCCTCCTATGGTTGGGGTTCTCCTGGTGGTGGGATGTTTAGGAAAAAGTTTCCCCAGGGTTGATCTCCAGGTCCCCGCTGGATTTAGTGACCACGGGTGGGTACCCTGCCTCCCTTTTATTCTGCATACTGAGTCTTTATAAAGAGAAATCTCTTTTTTCCTAAGATGCATGGTGCCCCTCTTCATTTTCTTTTAATTTTTAAAATAATTTTTAAAAATCTCGTTCACGCTCTCTCATTCAGAAATCTCTTAGCTGTCTAGTGCAGGTGTCTAGAGTCCTGATTTATTCTGGGGATGGTGTTATGGTGATGTCACAGGCCTCTCTGTCTTCCTCATCAGTACAGAAGTTCCAGACAGGGCTAAGCCAAGCACAAAACTGGAACCTTTGAAGGTAGCAGCTCAGCAAATGTCCCTGAGCAAATAAGCCATGGCTCCCTGAGCTCCCGGAGTCTCTCCCCGCTGCTCACTCTCACTTCTGTGCTGCCCATGGGGCTCCCGTGGGCACAAGCAGGTGGCAGGTAGTTTCTGTGGGCTCCCCTCGTTTGCTTTGCTTCTTCCAGGACCACCTGGCAGCTGAGTGTGTCACTGTGACATTTTCCAAGTTGATCTGTAAAGGTCTCTCGAAAAGAAAGTTTCCAGCAGAATTAGAGAGGAGAGGAGCCCGGCCAGGCTCCCCTTGGCGTGCAGCTTGGCTGGGTTGCTCCTAAGATTTCCTTCTCAGCTGCCGGGAGCTCAACTCCTCCGTGGATACCTCCTGCTTTCTTGAGATGTCTCCCCAGATCTCCAGCTCAAGACCTCAGAGATGCCCAAGGAAGAGCCCTACAGGGACACCTGCCACTCTGAGTGAAGGGGCGGCTCCCCAGGCGCTGCTCCAGCGGACTCTGCTGCCCGCGGCTGAGCTGAGAGGGCCTGGGGTTGCGCTGGACAGAAAGAGGAGAGAATCCCGCTCGTTTGCTTTTCACTTTACTTTGATCTGCAGTTCAGTTGTCCTTAGTATAAGCTGGAAGTTATGACATAAAAAATGTGAGGGACCGCTCTCCTTTTTAATAAGCTCTCAAGCTGCAAAAGGGCTGGATGAGAAAAAAGGAGGCCTGAGTCAGAGGGAGTGCAGAGCTTAAAGCGAAGCTCTCCTGGGGTCAGAGCGGCTGGCTGGGACGGTGCAGGGCTTCTCAGTGTGGGGAAGCAGAAGGGTGGAGTTGAACTCTCCAAAGCACAGTCTCCTTGGCTGAGGTCAGAGCCAGTCTGCTCTGCTTGCCTGGGGCTCCAACGGCCTTCCCCAGCCAGGCCTGCTGATCAGGACCCCTACATCCTCTGGTGGAGCTGGAAATCCAGCCTTCTTGAGGCCACAGGGAACTTTCCCTAAACCTCTGTGAACTCACAGCTCTTAGAATCTATGCAAAGCCAGAAGTCCCCTGGGCAGTCTGGAGGCAGGCAGGTCTGCGTGGCTCTTGGAGAATTCCAACTGAGGTACAGGGGAGAGCCGTTGCTCTCTGCCTCGGCACCCTCAGACTTACCCTCAGCCAACCCATAGCACCCATGGGGCTGCTCAGTCCCAGCTGGGGTCCTTGGGAGCATCCGTCTTGGTGTCAGAATCCACGGAAATCCCACTTGTGAGCTTTATGAGGCTTCTCCACAGAGCACTTTATAAACGCCAGGTGCTGCGTGCCCTTGAGCACTGGTGGGTTGATGTGTATTCACTAGGGACCAAGTTTTTCCTACAGAAGGCTCGGGCTGGGGCCTGGGAATCCTCCCTCGGCCACAGCTAGAAGCAGCATTCATAGACATTCCTGCTGCAGGGCACAGGGCAGGTGGGTGCTGAGCTCCAACCCCTGCAGTCCCATCACTACTGGACCTCTGCAGAGGAATTCCAACAAATGGGGCCCGGGGTCTCTTCTCCCTTACCTCCGAGTCCAAGCCCAAAGTGCCTCTCCTTCATACCCTTCGTCTATCTCCCAAGGCTCCTCTTGTAACCACTCGTGGTACATCTTATCCTCAGAGTTTTACAGTTGTACATCATGATGAAGCCCAGGGCAGCCTAGGGGTGATCTGAGACAGGTGAAGAAAGAGAAAGAATCTCAAAATCACTTAGAAATAGAGTCTTCCAGCAAACTTTCCCTTGGTTTGATTACAGCTCTCCATCACCCCTTAGCTTGCTTTTTTAGAATATAATCATCTCTCCAATTGCTGGCCCTATAACCTTAAACCTTGTAATTGCACCCCAGGACAAATCAGCATTAATTTAGCAGATGGGGCATATCTTATACATCCTACATTCTCCCGTGAGCCTCTACTTTGGCTCAGAATGTCCCTGAAAGGTGTAAACTTGGAGAGAGGGAGCAAGTGTGTGTGGACTCTAGCCCGTGGTCCCCAGCTGTTGGAGGAGACTGTGAGGCAGTGGGAGGCTCTTGGCCTCCCTGACATTGTGGGAAAGAGGATGTGGTCTCCACTTCCACAGTCCTGGTGGGCTTCGGCCATGCCCCTCCTGGAGATTCCAGCATTCTCTTGTGGAGCTCTGGGCCCCAAAAGGTGTCATCAAGAGCTTGCATGGAAAGCAGAAAGAAACCCAAATCCACTGGGGTGGGGAGGTGGGGACAGAAAGATTTTGTGGTTTAATGTAAAATACAAAGGAAGGATAGGAGCCACTGCCATGTGGGTTTCATCAAGGAGGGCACGGGACACGACCTGAAGTCTGTGCTTGTGTTCTCGCCACGGAAGGCCACATCTTAAAGGCAGCAGAGAAGGGTGGGGAAGCTTGAGTGCAGAATCCACACCCTCAGCCTAACTGGGCAGGCATGACCAGCTGTGGTTAGCTGGCCGCTCGGTGCTGCCAGCTCCTGAAGGCCACGGCTCCCTTGGGAACCCTGGACATGGCCTTTTCCTCACTGACCCTCTGGGTTTCTGTGTGATTTCCAGTTTCTCTAAAACATCTCTGTGCCTACAAGGACATCAGAAAACTACTCTTAAGTGAGCTAAAATTAAAGTCCCAAAGAATTATAAAGGCTAGAGATGAAAACTGCAAGAGAGTAGCTTCTTTATTCAACTACATTCTATTACAGTAGAAGGAAGGAAAGAGGGGACCGAGGCACAAAATAGTAATTAACTGTTTTTTCTCTGTCCTGAAAATTAATGCAGAGTTAGATCAAAATATGACAGGGTGCATGCTCACTTAATTTTTAAATTGCTTGATAACTTCAAATAAAACCACTGCAGTGGCTGTGTAAGATTGTGTGCCTGCTAAATACTCAATGGCACTTTGGAAAAGACTTTGTGTTATCTATTTACAGTGTCTCATCGATGAGAGCATTAATTCATCTTATCCGATGGGTGAACGGGTGTGACGCCTGTTGTGTGGAGTCCTATCCGTCCTAGGTGTGAGTCATGAGAACAACTGAGAAGTGAACCCGCCCACCCCCAGGGGTCGCCTGTCACTCACCCATCCACCAGCTGTGTGCTCCGGAGCTTCACTTTTGCACTGAGGTTCCTGTTCACCTCCTGCTTGTGAGGGAGGAGGGCAGTTGCCAGGATAAATGTATAAGGAGTGGGGGTGAGAGAAGCACAAGCTAAGGCATGGAGACTGGGGGCCAATTCATTCACCCATTCGCACGCTTACTCATGAACTAATTCATTCCAAAGACTTTCCCAGGACATGGTGAGAGCAAACATAGATCCAGTTCCCATCCTCATGGAGCTTAGAGTCACAGGAAAGACTTTATCAGAGAAGTCACATGAACAAATGTGAAGGCTAGTGATTGCCCTAGGGAGAGGTGTCTGGAGCTCCCAGAGGCTCTGGTAGGAGACACAGACCTGGCACAGGTACAGTCCCAGCCATCTCAGGGAGTTAAGGAGGCACAACATGGGGAAGTGTGTTCCAGGGGGAGGGAACAGCAAGTGCAAGGCCCCTGTGGCAAAGGGAACTGGATGAGTAGGAGCGCCAGAAGGTAGGTGCTGAGGTTGGAGGCTCCAAGGAAGGGGAGGCTGTGAGGCGGTCAGGGAAGACTGACTACCACGACACTTGGCCGCCCTCGTTGCTCTGTCAAGGGTTTTAATCTCTTTCTGAAAACCAGTGGGTAGCTGTGATGCGGCATGTTCAAGGGTCATGTGGGCAAAGTGGAAGCCTAGACAGGGGGCTGGTGGAGGAGATGGAGAGAAAGCAGATGCAAACCAGGAGGCAAGAGAGTGGCTTTGGCTCAGAGCTGGAGACTGCGTGGGCATCTGCCAAGACAGCGGGAGCTGGGCTCCGGGAGAGGGAACATGTGCACCTGCTCCACCAGAGCAGCCAGTCAGCTGACTCCGACTGGAGGTCAGTGTGGGAGAGGGCAGAGCCCTCCATCGAGGCTGTCACGCCCAGGACACCTTGGCATTTGCTCTCACTGGTGGTCCCAAGAGCTTTCCTTAAAATAACCAGCTTCCTTCCCTTTTATGGGACAGGATTACTTAAAATTTTGAAAACCAGTCCAACAGGTGTGCCCACCTATTGCCTACTTATCTATTACAAACTCGTGCAAATTGGGTAATGGTGTGTGCAAATGGTTAGTTAGGTGTCTAACTATGATAGGTGTATGCGAGGGTATGTAATTACTAGATTTGCATTTGCAAATATTCATTTCCTTAAATGACCCTCTCTTTACCTCTGTTTCTCTGCCACCCTCCTACTTATCAACACACACACACACACACACACACATACACACACACACACACATACACACACACACACACACACGGGTGGCAGGGCCAGGTGTGCCTTTTGTGTCTGCTCCACTGCACCAGAGGGAGTTGCTTCTTCAGCACCGCCACTCCACACCCCTTACCACATCTAACCCATCAAGAAAAAGAGCAGTGGCACCTCCTCCTTCTCTGTATCTGGTGGCAGCTTTTTGCTCTGCCTGGGAAGCTGCTTCTCTGTTCTCAGACCAGCCTTATCTTCCCCAGAGAGGATTGCCACTAGTGAACTAGACTTGTGGTCCAAGTAGAGGAAGCTGTGGGTGTGGAGTCTCATGCATCTGGTTCTGTCTCAGCTCAGTCTCAGAGCTCTGCCACTCTTGGAAATAAGGACAGCATTTTCACAGAGCTCAGGGCTTGGTGTGATGCTGGCCAACAGTGCCCTTCTTATTTGTGCTGACATGGGTGGGCTTCCTGTCGTTGTACCAAATGGGGTTTCAGTCCTACGGTTTTTGTTGTGTATAGAAGGGGAAACTACCTTAAATGAAACTGAGCCATTGCCAATTTGCCTGTAATCTGTAATGCAATATTAATAAAGTGCTAAAAAGAAGCAGACCTAAGACCTGTTTGCTGTTTGACTCTACCATCAGATATTTTAAGAAACAAAAAACATTGTCACCTTGGATACCATAAAGGGAATAAGAAGTAAGCAAAATATAGAAGTGACGATGTTTTCCTTTCAGTGCGTGGTGTCAACATTAAAATCCCCTTGATGAACATTTGGTTGGGATGGGTAGGTTGGAGTTAATGTTAAATCTAGTCCAGCAGTGGGAAGGTAGTTTGACTCTGAAGGTCTAACAGTGACACGTGGAGACTGGCCCATCCCAAGGGGAGGTGGCCGGGGTCACTCCTGCTCTGCAGGAGGAGACCATCAGAAAGCCTTTGCTGGGGAGAATTCATAGGTTTCGGTTTTTGTAACATGTTGTTTTTTTGGCAGCAAGGGTTTTTTCTGCCATGAGGAAAAACATCCCTTACAGCCCTGCATCTCCGCATTAGGTTCTTTTGTGGGCAGTAAAGGATCTGTCCCTCGCCATCATTTTGAGATCATCATCAAGTTAAGATTTATTGGGAAAGTAAAACTTAGGATAAAGAGGGCTCTCCCACACTTTTTCATTGTGATTTTTTAGAGGTTATTATTCTTATTCTTTGGTACTGAGAATCAAACTCAGGATCTTGCACTCACCAGGCAGGTTCTCTGCCGCTGAGCTACATCCCCATTCTGATTTTTTAAAAAAATGTATTTGGTTGTTACAGGGTCTCGCTATACAGCTCAGGCTCATGGTGATCCTCCTGTTTTTGACCTCCCCAGCGCTGGGATTACAGGTGTATGACTCTATGCTGGGACTCTGTGGCTAGCTCAGCCTGCCCTGGGGGTGGGGCTGACACAGTACATGGTGTCAAGATTGAACCGAGATCCTTGTGCTTGCCTAAGCTTACCTAAACAGGCACTTTATTTGTCATCATCATCCTCATCATCCTCTTCCTCCTCCTCATTATTATTATGTATTTAGTACAGGTTCTACAGGGTCTCCCTACGTAGGTCAGACTAGTAGTTATTCTACTATTTTCAGCCTCTAAGTGTTGGGATTATAAGCGTGCCACCACGCCTAGTCTCAATGGCCATCTCAGCGCGCCACAGAGGCGGAGCACGTTTGGCACCCCAGGGATCAAACCTCAGGAGCTGTGCTCTATCTAAGCAAGCGCTTTAGTCCACTGAGCTATCTGGCCAGCCCCACTCATTCTGATTTTTTAAAATAAGTAAATTTGCTTTTAGGAGTAATTTTAGCTCCACAGGACAAATGAGTAAAATGTGCAGAGGTGTCCCCAAACCCTGTCTCCACACATGGTCAACACCTCACAGTATTACCCAGCGCACAGGTACAATGGCTAGAACTGATGAATCTTCACTGATACATCTTTTTTTTTTTTTTTTTTTTTTTATTGAGACAGGGTCTTTCTAAGTAGTCCAGTCTGGCCTCAAACTCCTGGCGATCCTTCTGCTGCCCCAGCCTGCTGAGTGGTGGGATTACAGGTGTGGGTCACCATGACTGGCTACACTGGCTATACATCTTTATCATTCTAAGTCCATAGTTTGCATTCGGGATCACTCTGGGTGTACAGCCTATGGGTGTTGATATATATATATATATATATATATATATATATATATATATATATACAGTAGTACATGTATCTATCACTATGCTGAATATGCAGTGGTGGCAATACCTTAAAAATCTCTGCTCTGCCTACTTTTCCACAGAGATAAAAGTTAATTCCATCAAACAAAAAATATCAGTCAGAAAAGAGGTTGGTCTTTTACTATAGCAAAGGGTAGCTCTGGCATTTCTATCCAGTAGAAGGGAATTTAATTTCACTTGCAGAAGGGAGTTTGAACTGTTAGATTTCTGGGCATTCTCATGACCTAAGGTCTAGGAAATAATAAGTTTGTAGGAAAGCGTCCAACTTGGCATATCTTCTGAATCCATTCGAAACTCTAGAAGTTGGTCATTGGTTCCTTTGGCAATTTCTTCAGGTTTTTCTCCTCCCTCCACCTTTCACATTGATGTCCAATACAGGTGTCACAGAACAGCACATTCAGGAAGAGTGTGGGAGAGGGTCCCGGGCTGACGGGGACCCTTCTGCATGAGCGCGCTGCCATGTTCTGCTATGCAAGGGCTTTTTCATTGTTCTCAGTATTTCCTTTCTTTTTGCAGTCTTGGGGCCGGTGCCCAGGGCCTTGTGTGTGCCAAGAGAGTGCCCTACTAGTGAGCTCCATCCTCAGCCCCACGAAGGCGATTTGAAAGGACACCCTGGCTCCCGGGCCAGCTCGGTGCTCGCCCTTCCTGCAGTGTCCCTGCTCACACTCCGGCTTCTCCCTGGAAGCCAAAACCCCAGCTGGCTTTTGACTCCTCAAGGCCCAAAGGGTTAAAAATGTGAGCATTTGTTACTTGTTAGAATCCCTACTGTGGCTTGCAGGGTCCCAAGACCTGGCTGACAGCTATGGTTTGTGGCTCCAGTGATAAGAAGGGACTGCCCCTGTCCAGGAGTTTGCCTCCTAAATCTCATAATTCATTAACACATGATGCTCACAGGGTCTGAATCCACACTTTGAATTTTAAGTGGGAGGATTTTGCTGGAAGAAGAACCCTTGCTGTCTTGGAGAGTCCCCAGCTAGCATCATCTTTCGTCTATTTGTCAAACAAAAGTACATGTGCTAAAACTTCAAAGAGCTAACTACACACACACACACACACACACACACACACACACACGCAGGACCAGTAAAAATCTGAGCCTAGTTTGTGGGTTGCATCAGTGCCAATTTCCTGGTTATGATACTGTACCCTTATGCATGGTCTCATGTACTTTCTGTTGGGAGAAGGCATATGAAGAGTATATAAGATTTCTCTGTGTTATTTCTTCCAACTTTATAAAAATCTATAGTGCCTCAAAGCAAAAAGGTAAGAAAAGGGAGAACCGCTTAAATCAACAGCAACGAAAAAATAAAACCAAGCTTTTAGTTGTCTCGTTTCATATCTTACACACTCATCCCTTAGATTTCAGTATTCTACATACTTTTTTTTTCTAATCTGGCTCATTTATTTCAATGTTAATTGGCTTTTGTTAATTTAGCATAAGTACTAGAAGCCAAAATCCAACAGGAAGACTTCTTAGTGATTATAAGATGTTAGGGCTAGGGGCAGGGGGTCTGATGAGAAGACTCTCATATTTATAAGAGGGCAACTGGTGTTCAGAAATAAGGATGGAGGGAAAAAGGGAGAGAGAGAGGGAGGGAGGGTGGGAGGGAGAAAGAGAGAGACAGAAACAGAGAGAGTTAGAGAGACAGAGAGAGACACAGAGACAGAGAGAGACAGAGACAGAGACAGAGCCTAAACAGAGAAGAAAATGGTCACATGGACCTGTGGACACTGGAGCTTACAAAACAGAATAGGTCTAGGATATTAGAAAATACAAACAGGAAATATCATATGATTTTTTAGAAAATTCTTTGTTAGTTATCTTTTAAAGTTTTTATTTTAAAATATAGTTTCTTTAGGAAGTTGCAAAGCTGTCCTGTGTATTTTTTGTCCTGTATTTCATTGCCTGCATCTTATGGAGCCAGAGTTTAATATCAGTACCAGAACACTGACATTGTTCAGATATGTGTGGCTAGTTCAGCGTCATGTCGTTATACCTGTAGCACTGTGGCCACCACCTCAACTAGGAAGCAGAGCAGAGGCCTGGCTCACACCCCTTGGCTGCTCCATGCGCTCTCTGTCCCACACCCCTGGTCTCTGGTGACAATTCATCTGCACCTTTCACTGTGATATTATCAGTCCCAGTGAATGTGTTCCCTGAAAATGTTTACAAATGAAGCACACAGTGTGTGACCTTCAACACTGACTTTTAGAATTCAGCACAGTGCTCTCAGGATGACTCAAGTCGTTGCCTGAGTTTCCAGTTTGTTCCTTTGGAGGGGTGACTCCTGCCCTGTGGTATGGGCCTGCCACAGTTCCCTTAGCCACGCACTCACGGTGGGGCATTTCAGTTTCTCCCCAGCTTTGGGCAGAATTACAAACAAGCCCTCCATAAACCACGATGTTGAGGTTTCTGTGTGGACAGGAGATTTTATTTATTTCTCTAAGACGAATCTTCAGAAGTGCAGCGGTTGGCCCATGGAGCAAGCACATTTTGCCCTTTCAAAACATTGTCAAAGTTTTGCAGAGCGGCTGTTGTGTTTTCTAGTGGTACCAGCAATGCACGTGAGATTTGATGTCTTTGCAGCCTTGCCAGAATTGTTGTCACTGTTCTTTACATGAGCCGTTCTGACAGGACAGTTCTGCTAGGAAGGGAGGGGTGTGCCAGGGTGCTTATAATTGGAGCTGCTGTCCTAGCTGGTCATGCTGAACATCTTTTCATATGTTCCTTTGCCACCCGTACAATATACTTGGTGAAATGTCTTGCTGTGTCCTTTCCATTTACCGATTATGTTACTTTTACTAGTATTATTATCATTTTACTGCTGATTTTTGTTTTTGTATTTGGTACAGGGTCTACAGGGCCTACGGGTTTCGCTACACAGATCAGACTCATAGCGATTCTCCTGTTTTCAGCATCCCAAGTGCTGGGATTACAGGTGTGCATCACTTTGTCCCATCTTAATCACTGTCTCAGCTCATAGGCTACTGTTGAACTTTCAGAGTTCTTTGTATAGCTTGGAGATGAGTCTTTTGCAGATAGTGGGCTGCAAATACCTCCTGCCAGTTTGCAGCCTGTCTTTTCACCCTCCTAGCAGAGGCTTCTACAGAACAAACTTTTTATTAATTTCGATGAGTTGCCATTTATCACTGTTTTCTTTTGTGGACTGTGCTTCTGGTATCACCTCTAAAAGCTACGCAGATCTCATGGCTCTTCTTGGTTTTCTTCCTGTTATTTTTTAAACGTTTTGTTCTTTTGCATTCGACATCTAGCTGTGTGATGCATTTTTTATACATGAGATTTAATTGAGGTTATCATTATTTGCTTACGGATATCCAGTTGCTTCAGCACCATTTACTGAAGGAAAAATAAAACCTTGCTCTATCGGATTGCTTTCGTATCTTTGCCAAATGTAAGCTGGCCAACTTGCTCCCGGGGTTTGCTCCTGGGTTGTCTCTTCTGTCTTGTATTCCGATCTTTAAGAACGGGAGAAAAGATTCTGGGATCCAGGTGAGGCTCCTCGTCTCGGGTGCCTGTGGCTTTGGTTGAGAAGTAGTGTGCCTGGCACAAGTGGGCAAAGCACCGCGGCATCTGCTCCACACACGAGCGTGTGGAGGGGCTTCCCAAAGTGTTCTTCCCGCAGTCCCCAGATCCCGCTGCTTTTGGTCTCCCTTTACATCCTCGCCTTGCTTACGCATGTTCTCAGATTAAAGTGGGATTTTCTGAAACAGATTTTTCTATCGTGGAGTAAAAACGGTAAGTAAACAGAATTATCATAACAATTTAAATAGTAATAAAATATGTTTTCCTGTTTCCATTCAAAGAGGGGGGAAAGGTAATGAGAGAAGATGAAAGGGAGAGCTCCATTTGTGGGAGGTAGGTGTGTTGTTTATATTTTTCTTTCTTCTTCAATAATAGGTACAGAGTTTTAGTACAGGACTTCAAGGCAAAGGAAAAAAATAGCATATACTGTTATGGGGTTATTTTTATCTTTCATTTTTATGACAACTTATTTGTACTTAAGAGAATCTTTCCAAAGAGTTAGAAGCATCATTAAATAAAGACTGTGAAATGTGCAATATGGCTTATTTATTTAAATGTTAATTGGTCCAACGAACACTTCTAATTAGCTCTATATTTGCTTAGCAAAAAGTTTTACAAATTCCAATTGTGAAAAGCAGCTATTTTGAGCTGGTAAGCATGTTGCAGCCTCAGCTATGATTTTTCTATAGTTCTCAGCCCTTGAAGGCACAATTTAATTTTTCATGTATGCATACTAGCAACGGTAAACACTTGCGAGTGTAAAGAACCTTCTTTAATTAGCTGCACAACAATTAAAGGATTCACAAACTAAATTGAACCCTGTCTCGGTGCTTACTAGCTGAATTCTACCACCTGTCACAACAGCACTTTGTTCAATCTGTTATGCAAAATCATTATAGCAATATAGCGGAGGGGAAAAAAAGAGAAAATAGCAATTATTTCTTACTTTTCTCTTGAATGGGTTATTTTGGGTTATACTGATGTCAGGTTCATTGAAGCTAACCTTTTGAAATCTGTAACAGCATAATACTTCTAAGGCAGCTTGAGCGTGGCTAGAAGAGCATTTCGTGTTACCCTTCTAGAAGGAAGCTGCGCTCATCCCGAAAGTGTGCCGGGGTCTCTGATCATTGCAAACAACCTGTTCTAACGCTCACCGCCACCTCCTATTTCCCTGCGCTCATGAGGAACCCCGCTTGGCTCCACAGGCTGCTATGTTATAAAAGCTTGCGGAGTGAATTTTAAAGATGCAGCCCGCAAACAGCCTTCTCAAAAAAAAAAAAAAAAAAAAAAAAACAGACTAACTTGCATCCTTTCACCAGTCCTAATCAAATCACTTACTGTAACTGTGTATGTTGCT
>PVKN010005526.1:0-30582 GCA_004027915.1 Capromys pilorides | reverse complement strand
GCAATAACCCCATCAAGTGAGATTTAGATCAACAAAGGTCAGATATTAAGCTGAGTGTGGCAGCCCATGTTTACAGGCTGATGCAGGAGAATCATTGGAGCCCAGGAATTCAGGACCACTCTGGAAGTTTTGTTTTTGTTTGGTTTTGGTACTAGGAACTAAATCCAGGGGCATTGTACTACTGAGCTACATACCCAGTCTTTTTGGTTTTATTTTTAAACAGGATTTAAGCTTCCCAGGCTTGCTTTGAAGTTTTGATCTTCCTGCCTCAACCTCCCTGTTAACTGGTATTATAAGTGAGTACACGCTGTCACTGGTGAATATCTGTAATTTCATAGCATTTAACCTAAAACCATTTGTTTTATAAATAATCTAACTAAGGCTTAGAAAAGTCATAGCTGTTACATGGCAGAACTGGTATTTGCTCTTGAGATTTTTTAACATAAGAGAATGCATCCCTCTCTGCCTCTCTCCCTCCCTCCCTCCCTCCATCCTTCCCTTTCCCTCCTTCCTTTCCTTCCTTCCTTCATTGCTTTCTCCCTTCATTGCTTGCTTGTTGCTTCCTTCCTTCCTTCCTTCTTTCCTTCCTTCCTACCTTCCTTCCTTCCTTCCTTCCTTCCTTCCTTCCTTCCTTCCTTCCTTCCTTCTTTTCTTTGTTCTTGCTTTTTCAAGTGCTCTGTTGTTCTCTTGTACTTTATCTATTTATTTGGTACTTTAATGAGCACTTTAAGAGCCATCCTCCAACTTGAGAACAAGAATACTGACAGGAACACTTCTGTGACCTGGGGTCTCACCTCTCCTGTCCTTCCATTTCCCTAGACCTAAATGTTTAGCATCCCCTTGCTTCCTACAAAGGTGGCTTTTACTCGATAAACCTGTCCAGCTGTGCCATCCTGAGCCTGTAATCTTGACTGCTAACCTTACTGCTTGCTCCTCTGATGTGGCTTAAATAGACAGAGGAGACTTCCTAGCACTTCTCCAAGACAACTGTGCCACTCTTTCATGTGTGTATTTGATCCCCGTTAAGATAAAAAACCATAAAGCAAAGGAGGGAAATGATAAAACCTATGAAACAAGGAGAAACCTCCTGTAACCTCTTCCTATGCTTTGACTTAAAATCTTTACTCTCAGAGTGAATGTGGGGACTTGATCCTCCATACATAAGTGCGTAGGTCTTAGCTTTCTACTCAGAAGTTTGGGTGCCCAGAGGGGCCATAAACCCGGATATTCTTGGTGACCTTAGGCCAATTTGGCCACCTTTATCTTGCTCTTCTGACGTGATCAAAATTTTGAAAAAAGGTGGCTTCTTAGGGCTTACATCATGCCATCCTAGAATAAATATGCTCTAACCATGAGCAGAGAATACAGGCAGCAGGAGGTAAGAGTTCTGTGGAGCTCTGGTTTGCCCCCAAGCTTTCCCATGATCTATGACCACAGGATTCACTGCTAATGACTGAAGCAGGGACAAAGACTGCAGAATTCACTATGAATTTGCTGAAATCATTTATTTCAAAGATGAATCATTACGTTTTACTCAGTATAAGGTTTAGTTTTCACTAAAACTTCAAGTGCCCAGCAGGAAGCAATGTGTTGCCTTTCATGTGTGAGAGAATGGCCTGAGGCTCTCATTCCTGAGCAAGGGCTCCAGGTTCCACCAGTCAGTTCCAGGACTGCTTCCTGCCCTGCTAGTAAAGAAGCAGGGCTGTGATTTGGGAATTTGTCTTTTTCCTTCTGGCAAGTATGAATATCTCCTTCAATTCTCTAACAGCTAATTTTGCAGAAGATTTTAGGTGAGAGCTTTAAATGTGCAATAAGTACATACAGATATGCAATATACACATACAAATATTAAAATATAATAGTAAAATAGGTATAGATATTTAAATATTACTTGAGAAATATGTATGCCTGCCTTGCTCTTTAATCTTTCCAAATGCTTTCACGGACTCAAGTGCTGCTAGCAGTACAGCTACAACAGGTCAAAGGTCTTCTTGTGTCTCGAGAGGCATTCCAGGTCACTCAGGACTGGGGTGATGGTCATGAACTTGCACTGTAAACGTTCACAAAATGTAAACTAACAGATATTTCTGCCTTAAGAAATCACTTAGAGTTTACTAAAAAACTGGAGACTCAACCCTAAGAAATGAAGCGAGATACATCTCCACTTAAGTATATACAGTGTTTTTAAGGGTGTTAAGAATGTAGCAACCTTGACTAAACCAGAAAGTCCCACCCACCTGTGAGGAAGAGCGTGACTGAAGACAGGTGTTGCAATTTGAACATTCCCTTTTCAGACTGCTGAACGACACAGGTGTAGGTGCCCCTGTCTGACAGGCGTAGGGTCAGGATCACCAAGGAAAGCTTATTAGGGATGTCAAGGATGGTCCGGTTTTTGTATTCATTCCACACTTTTACTGTCCCAGCTATGATACTCAGCACCATTTGCTTATCCTTTTGCCAGTAGACTCGAGCTCTGTCCAGCTCATTCACGGAAATGTTGTAATCACAGGACAGCGTCACCACTTCTCTCACTCCCTTGGTCACCTGCCTGCCTGAGGAGAGGCAAATAGAACAAGATCTCATTTTTATCAAACATAGATTCCCACAAGCACAGGCAGCTACAGGACTCAGAGTGTTGTACCTGGAAACTAAGGGTGATGGGAGAATCCAGCTTGATTTTTTCCCCTTCATTATTTGCACTGATAAACAAACCACATACCATAAAATTCAGCATCTTAGCAATTTTAAGTGTGTAGACAAGTAGTGTTGGGAAATGGATTTACAGAACTTGCAGATCCAAAACTCTGTGCAATGGAACAGCACCCTTTGTCCCTTCCCCTCAGTCTCTGGTGGTGACCAGTGTATTTTTTTTTCTTATGAATTTGGCTACTTTAGATACCTCCTATAAATAATATCATAGAGTATCTTTTTGTGATTGGCTCAGTTCACTTATCATGACATTTTATCATGTGATATGGTTTCCTTCGTTTTTAAAGAAAGAAAGAAATGATACAATGAAGGCAACAAGCATTATCTTTCTGGGTTGACCTATTTCTCTGTGGATGGATATTTGAATTCTTCCCTGACTTTGCTATTTGGTGTGAATACGGCTGCCCTGAATATGTATGTGTGAATATATCTTTAAGATTCTGATTTCAGCTCCTCTGTATATGTAGCCACGGACTTGCTGGACTGTACAACAGTTCTATTTTTAGGGTTTCGTTTCTTTCTTTGCTGCACAGGGAATGGGACCCAAGGCTTCCACGCTGTGCTGCATCTCCAATCTTCCTCTTCCTCTTCTTTCTTTTTTAAATTTTGAGATAGGCTCTTACTAAGTTACTAAGTTACCCAGGTTGGGCTTGAATATGTGATCCTCCTGCCTCAGGCTCTAAGAGGTTTGGGACCACAGGCTTGGGCTACTCTATCCAGCTCTACTTATTAATTTCTAGAAGAACTGACATACTGTTTTCTATAGAGATGGTGTATCACCAATGCTTTTGAATGTTTTTCAAAATGTATTGTTTAGAAAAATAAACAAATTGGATAAAGTGAACTTAGTTTAAAATCATTACAGTACATCATTAAAATCAGACTTAAGAAATAAACATGATATAACCTGTCCTGTACTTTTTCTTAGGGTTTTTTTAATGGCCTGCAGGAATAAGGATCAATTGGAGCCATCTCTGAACCCAGGGAATCTTCATTCCTGCTATTTACTATTTATAAGAAGTCAGTTCTAGTCAAGGTCCTGAATGAGGAGTGGTGGGGAGTCAGGAAGCTGGAAATAGCAGGTTGTACCTATGGGGGAAGAATGGAAATGGGAAATAGGAGAGAACAAGAAGAAAACAGGGCCATATTTTATTTGTTTATTTATATTTTAGAGAAGGGTCTATAGGGTATTCAGGGTCTCACTACTAACTCAGACTCATCATGATCCACCTGTTTACAGCCTCCCAAGAACTGGGATTACAGGCACACACCACCATGCCCAGTCTCAGTTGGTATCTCAGTGTGCCCCAGGGGCAGAGCTGGCATGGAAGGCCCAGAGATTGAACCTCCAGCCTCTGTGCCTGCTAGCAGGCACTTTAATCTGCTGAGCTATTTGGCCAGGTGGCCATATTTTAAGCAGGCAACATAATCAATCCTCATTATCCATGGATCTATCCCACAAGACTGTGTTGTACCTTATGGAGAAAGATAAGTGTTGGATAAACTTCCTTCAGTCTTGAGTTGTTGACCAGACAGCTACCCTATACACTGCATAAGATTTCCCTCAACAGAATCACCTATAAACCAGAGACGTGAACTATCAGTGACAAAGCTGCTCCTAGAGCTCACAGGTGCCCATCTCTGCATGGTTGTTGGGAGCAATGGTTCAGTACCCACTGATTTCAGCAGTTGTGGCAACTTCATAGAATATAACTATTTGAATAATGAGATGCAACTCTATTTGCTTTGCCTCTGCACAATTTCTAAGATCTTCGGCTACTCTAAATGGGTCCTCTATCCTGTTTTCACCTGTCGGCTCTTTGTAGTCCACACAGTTACTCAGCAGCCTGGATTTGCTAAGAGTGCTCCATTTGACATAGACTGCCCATGCTCTTTCCACTAGGCCCTAGAAATACCAACATTTCCACACCCAAATGTCATCTCTAGCACTCATTAGCACAGCACAATTCCTTGTAAGACTGTATACACAGTTCTTGGTTCTGAAGGTCTGAGCACTCTTCCCACATTGGGTGTGGCCTAAAAGCTATGTCCCTCTGAGGCCCAAGCCTTCCTGACTAGCTGCTCCTGCATGGAGGTGTCAGGCCATGCCTCCCTTGCCTGTGGCTCTTGTTGAACCATGGGCCACTAGCACATTCCCCCACCAGCCAGTCTCGGGCCTCTGTCAGATTGGCAATACTCGGCCATGGTATTGAGAAGAGGGTGTTAGGACTATAAGCAGTTGCATAGCAATGAGGGCTGGCCCAGTCCTAGGCACCACTTCTTGCAATGACACTAACACCACAAGGCCTTGCTTTAAGGGACATAAGCGAAAGGGAAAATAAATGAAAGGATAAGCACAAGGACAGCATATTTTAGAGTGAAACTGTAATAGCTAAAAGGCAAGCTGTTACAACCTGGCTACTCTTAGGGACACAAAGATAGCAAAATGAACTGTGCCAATTAGTCTAGCTGACTGGGCTCTAGTCCTAGCCCAGTAACTTTCTGATTAATTTGTTTCCTCATCTGTAAAACAGGTATGATGCTTATTCCTCAAGATCACTATGAAATTAAATTCAATTTGGTGATATAAATAGAAAAGTCCTAGGCAGGTCTTCCGTAAGAGTTTTTTCTTGTCCCATCTGCCTGCCCCAACTTCTACCTCTGCTTCCTTTTCTCTTACTCCAGGGTCACTTGCTATAGAGAACTGGTCTTGCCATAGACCAGGCAGACATCATGGCACATAGCAATCCACTCAGCACAAGTTTCTTTCCTCACAATGCTTGCTTCCGCCCAAGGGCAGAAGCCCTGATTTTGAGACGTGATGACTTTAGCAAAAGACAAATCATAACTGCAAGGGAGCCATCTAATTTCAATAATAGTTCCCAAGGAGTTTTTGTCCAACCATCTAAGGGGAAGCGTGGGAGTCACTCTAAAGGTCACGGCACATCATCAATGAGCTGCTCGACATTCCCATCTGAGCTCCTCCTGTCACCAGATATTGGTGCTGAGGAAGAACCAGACTCAAAAGAGGAACCAAAAATCTCTTGGGTAATTTGGAAATTCCCACAGGAACCTGGCTCCTGTCTTGGGCACCTTACTACATGCAGAGTAATGGAAAAACAGTTCAGACATCCCTGGGGGCTCTGGCTTACGTCATTGACTCTGAAGAGAAGTCAGGTGCCTGAAACCTCAGCCTAAACCTTGCAGAATTTCTGGGCTTGCTACATGCAAGCCATTTTACAAAGAACCATTGCAATACCACCAAACAAGGCACATATGAGGATTCAAAAGCCTTCGCGTAAAACTCCTCACAGTTCCTGGGACCTTAGACCTGGCGACGCCTTCTCTAGATGTCCTCACAGCTTGCTGAGGGCTGGCTCCATGTTCTTGGTCAGAGAGGCCTCCTCAGGCTCCTCCTAAGCAATATATACATATATAATGATATGTAATTTCCTACAGAGCCATGAGAGCAAGGATTTGATTGTGTGGCCCTTTGCCACATCTTCATTGTCTGTAGCAGGGCCTGATCTAGGAGTACTTGGTAAACACAACTGGATACATGGCTAGGTATTGGGACAGGAAGTCTAATTCCCTTTCTGTGAATTAGAGTCATAACCTTGAACAGCTGATCAGTTTCTGTGGGCTGCAAGTACCATTTCTGAAAAAGGGGCATAGTACCTTCTCTACTTCACCTACCTATCACAGCAAGCATGGAGCATCAGCTGCACAGGGCTTCGTTCTCAGAGCAGCACTATGCAGGCCTCAGGGGGCCTGTTCTTCCCTGACACAGTCGCCTGGGCTGTTAAACCACACCCAGGAAGGAGCTGTAGTAACTGCTGGACCCATGGCCTGAGCTGAGTACCCACCCATAGCCTGGGGTGCCTGAGTCACTTGCACTTAGTGACAGTCAGGGACAGAGGTTGTGAGAGGAGGGGAGGAGAAGAGGTAGAAATGGAAGGCAACTCTGCCAAGCTGTCCCAGTGAGTGTGTGGGCACTGCCACCTTCGTGGCCTGCTGGGGACCCTCAACAGTGTGAGCTCCCAGCTTTTGCCTTCCTTGGTTGCTCTGCCACCTTCCTGCCCTGAACAATTCAAATCCTGACTGCTAACCCCTCAAGAGAGGATGCTATTGGCCAAAACATAAAGACCACTAGCTCTAGACAAGCACTGAACAACTCAAAAACTCAGTCTGTGTTAGAATATTGTTAGCCATAGAAAAGAATGGAGTGCTGATAGACAAAGTCATCATAAGCTGCAACACGACTGAACTGTGAAAACATAATGTTAAGAATCTGGACACTGTAACTCCATGCTGTGTGATGCCATTTACAAAAAGTTTCTAAAATAAGCAAATTCAGAGATGGAAAGTAGCTTCCTGATTTCCAGGAGATGAGAGGGAGGGGACATGGAGAGTGAACAGTGGGTACCGGATTTCTATTGAGGCCACTGAAACTGTGGGCACAGCACCATGGCCTGGATGCTAGCAGCACAAGGTAGGTAAGGTGCAGCTGGCAGCTGGCAGCTGGCAGATTAAAGATTGGCAAGATTTGTACATTGCTTCTGATTTCTCTCCAAATCTGTTCCTTGCTTTTGTTTCTTTCTTTAAAGTAAAGCTCTAAATTGTATTTACATCCTAAAAGTCCTCAGAGACTTGAACAGTTGTTTGTAGGGTTATGGTGATCAAAACCATAGCCCATGAGTGTGCTAGCCAGCAGCATTCTGACAGCAGCGGGGCATTTTGTTAGAGGGGGCATTGATTTTATCTTGCTTGGTGCTTCTCATGCCTAGGCTTCTGGGTAGATGCTTTTCCTGCACTCGTAGCCCACTCCTGCAGGCCTTGGAGCTGGCCACGAAGAACCCCAGCTCTGGAGGAAAGGCTGCCCACACTGGGCCCTCTCACAGCTGCCCAGCTACACCTCTGCCACAGAGCCACCTGTTTCCGGAGTCCACTGTCAGATGTTTCTACCTCCAGAGATAGGCTGGAGGTAGATGGGAGGCTGACTGTGTCCCTCTCCATGCATAGACTCAACTGCCCTGGGCATCAATGGCTGAGGAGGAGCTTTCTTTGTATAGTTTCCTGAGAAGGGCGGGAGAAGAAGGCCTGGTGTGGCTCATGCCTTGCCCTTCAGTGAGGCCCTCTGCAGGCTGGCTTCATTCTGCATACCCAGTGTCACCTCTGACAGTCCATGGACAACTCACGCCACAAACTCATCTGCCAAGGCCTTGGCACTTCAAATCTCACCCATCTGAACCCATCTAATTCCCCAGGACTCTACAAACTACCAAAGCCATTACTGTACACTGTTAGCTGCTAAAATCGCCTCCTGACAGGTTTGGCACAATCACTGTGGCTGTCCCATAAACCACTGTGTATGCTTCGGTAACTCTGGGATCTTTTTCAATGTCATTTACAATTTCATTTCTCAGACTGCAGATGCGGAGTCCAGTACCATCAGTGTCAGCTGAATTATTAGAAATCCAGAACCTCAGTCTCAGTCCTAAAGTGAAAGAACTTTTAAAACCTTAAAAGTGGGCTTTTGGAGCAGTTTCCGGTTCCTATCAAAGCTGGGTGAAAGTAGAAAGGATTCCTACAGGCACTATCTGAAGAGGTCCATGGCCTCCACTCCCTCCAACATTCTGCACAGGTGGGGGGATTTATCTCAATTGACAAGCCTGGGCTGACACATCATTTTCACCCAAAGTGCAGAGCTCAGGGGCCACTCTTGGTGGTGTCCATTCTATAAGTTTGAAAAATTTATAATGACTTATATCCAGCGTTATAGTATTATGCAAATTAGTTTCACTTCTCTAAAAAAAAATCCCCTGTGCTAGAAACTTCATTTCCACAAAACTCCCAGGTGATTGGTATGCACAGTTACAATATGTACAGTTTGGGGATAGGCCAGCCCACTCTCCTGCCTAGAGCTCTGCCAGGGTCTCTCAAGGCTCTTGAACACAACTCAAACTCTTAGAAAGCTATAATACCTGGGGCACAGGACCACCTCCCTCCCAGCCCCCACCCCATCAGAGGATGGAGAAGACAGCACCTCCCCTGGCAATGCTGGTTCCTTGCCTTCAAAGCGCTCCTCTATGAGTTGGTCACATTCATTGCAGTACTTATTAGATTTCTTTTCTTCTTCCTTCCAATGACTACAAATTTTATAAGAGCAAGATCTATGTCCATTTTGCTCATAGTTTGTCCCTAAGACCAAGAAAAATGTCCTGGGCACAGGACATATTTAATACTTGTTGAATTCAATGATCAAAGATCAAACAAAAGAATAAACATTCCCACCAGTGTTCTTCACCTCAGGCTTTTGTCCTGGCAGCAACATAGCCTATAAACCTCTGCCCATCACCCACCCACCTCCATTGAGTCAGTTCTGGCTGCTCTGCTACTTTGGTCCCTCTTTTCCCAGGTCCTGGGCTTTTACAGTCCAGGACCCCACACGTCATTGCCCTCTGCTTGTTTTATGTGGGACAATGTCACTTTTCCCAACTGGCCTATGCAAACCTCCTTGAGGGAAAGAATTCTGGGCTCAGCTTCTGGGGCCTGCCTGACACAGGTAGGTGTTCAGGACTAAGAAGCTCATAGGTGTTCTGTTGTCTCAGCTGTAGCTGTGTGGCACCCGGCTTTCCTTCATACCTTCCTAGCTCCAAATCCTCTCCTTCAGTTCACCTCTAGCTTTAATTTTTCTAGTACAGTTCTAAAAATCTTTATTTAATGTTTTTAATGTTTTCTTTCTCTTCTATAGTGACCTAGCATTTCTGGGTTTACACTCAATAGTCAGTTTCTTTGTGACACTTCACTTTGAGAAGCTTCCCTTATTTCCCAGAAGATAATTGTTTTTTATGATGGAGACCAGTATGAAGTGGTTCTGAATAGGATTTAAAATTAACCAACCGGCTTTCCATGTGTACTTATGGTTATCCAAAGCCTAGGTCCCTTGTCTGGAGATGGGCAGTGGACTCACAGTAAATGAGTCACAGTGTGAGAGTCACTGATCCCCACTGAGGCCTGTAGTGGCCTGTGAAGCTGTGACACCCCAAGGACAAGATAAGCCCACAGCTGAGTTTGCCTGGCTCCAGCCCTAAATAGCTATAAGGAGACAGCAGCTTCAGGACTCACACACCTATAGTAAATGTCAACCTAGAGGTAAGGTATTCTCCTGACTGACAAAATTTACTACTTGGGAAATATCTCCACAGGTCCTGCTATGTTTCACTCAGATTCCTATGTTTTCTTCACATCCGCCTCCTTTGTTTGAAAACCAAATAAACATGGGCTGCCCAGAGAAGTTCATTGTCTTAGCTCCTAGAGAATCTTAAATTCTGTTGGAGGATTTGATGCCTCTTGGAGTCCTAAAACCATACCACCTGGCTCATTTATTTGAGCCTCTACAGCACACTCATTTGGGAAATGATGGCGGCATATATAACCAACTCTAGAGTATTATGTTATCTGCCTTTTTGTACTTCCTTCTAAAAAGCCTATTAAGGGATCAGTAACCTCAAGACAGAGCTAATAATTTGGAACTGAGATTCCCACTAGCCCACTAGGGTAATAAAGGTGCCTTCCAAACTTCCTCTGGTGCTGTTGCCTTCTTTTAGTGTGGTCCTAAATTTTGCAGCAAGAACAAAAAACTTAAAATGGACAGCGCTGCAGGCAATCTCTGTTTTCCTGCCCCCACTGCTCTTCCCTTCTTCTGCCTTCCTCACGTTTGGATACTCTGAGCAGCTCTGAGTGAACAGCTTTAAAATAGGATTTGGAAAGCTATTTGCGGACTATTTGAAGCTTGACAAACCATCCGGGCGCCTCCTCATATTTGAGCAGCCAGGATTGAACCAACTGCATAGAAAGCAGATTTTTTTTTTTTTTCATCATTTTAAGAAATGAAAACAAATTCTATCTGGCCAGTGGGATGAGTCCTACCTTTCTTGACATTTCCCTAAATTCATCACCTTTAAGACCACCTGAGCTGGAATAAAATCTGTTAGAAGTCAAAGCACTCTGCTGGATATGCAGGAAGTACTTGTGTAATCAATTAAAATAAATAAATAAAAATTTGTGCTACATCTGATGCCTCTTCATGGAAGACACCAATGTTGACCATGTGTATCATTCTCTATGACATCAGAATAAATATTAAGAGGCAACATTAAAAATATCATGTTTCTCAGACCCCCCCCCCCCCCACACACACATACTTGAAAAGATCACCACTGTGCAATCAGAGAGGCAGAGCACTTTGCTGAGTTGTACCCTAGACATGCAGTTTGGCAATCAGACGACAGGGCCAATGATGATCTCTGTCACATCAAGGCACATAAAGAACATCTAGCGTTCACAGACAAGGCCACAGCTCTAAACTGGCCTTCAGAATCACTTTCACTGACCTTACGCCTTCCATGAAGGTCTGTGTTCTTCAGCAAACCTGGCTGGCTTGCCCTCTGGCCAAGGTGGCTCCTCTAACTTCTCTAGGCCACGTTTTCTTAGTCCTAAACTGTGCTAGGCACATGAGCACAGGTCTTTCCAGTTCACAGTGTGACCAGCGGTAGCACAGAAAACAGCGGCACCACCTTGCTCTTAGACCCAGGACCCCCGAAGTTTCCTGAAAGTTACTTACCTGAAATGAAGCACAAAAGGCCAGGCAGTGCCAGCAGCAGAAAGAACATGAGGCCAGATGTTCCCTGCCTCAGTGTGTGACCCATGGCTAGAAGATACTTTGGACGGAAAACTGAAGCCAATAACTTAGAGCCAAAGGGGGCTGCCGTGTCTCCTAGGACCATGAAAGGAGCTCGAACAAAGCAGCAGAGGCGCCTGGGTGAAACACTCAAGGCAGAAGCAGACGACAATTCAATCGCTCCACTTAGATTCTCGGATGCTGGTTAGAAAACACGCTGAAGAGAGGGTGGAAAGCGTTCCCGGGTCTCCAAAAGCTGTAGATTTATTTTTACAATCTGACAAAGGAAAAAGAAATAAAAGTCAGCTCAGAAGGAAAGTCTGCCTGCCAAGCCCAGAAAAACTCTCTCGTTGGTCACCTAAAATGAGTCAGGGTTCTTACTTCAAATGACATCTATAGCGGGGCATGAGAGGGAAAAGCAAGCAAGTGACTGGATACAGTCACCTCAGCTTTTCTGAGAACCAACTGCTGCTCTTGCATGAAATGGTCACCTGTGATGGTGAATTTGAGCAGGAGTATGGGGACCCTGAGGGCCCTCCACGTCAGTGAGTCCACCCAGGAAGGCTCAGATGCTCCTACGGACACACAGAGGACACAGGGCAAGCAGCAAGGGTGTATTTTCCCAAGGTAGTTTTGAAAACTTTCTCGGCATATATTACCCAGGAAAACCAGGGTCTTGCCTCTTAAATACTTCAGCTCAAAGACAGGACACTTAATGGGGTAGAGAATGTCAGAGAAAGAAGTTTATCAGTAAAAAGAGAGGAAAGAAAAGACACACTGAGACCATGCTTAGCTTATAATTTAGTGTAATGTGAAGAGGCTGTTTTTTTCCCCAGTACAAGTATCAATAAAAGTGAGTACTATGCTCTACTGTCACCCCTTCTGTCATTCAGCCACGAGCCCCGCAGTCCAGAGCTCACCAGGTGCATGGGTGTCCTCCCTGGGAGCTGCCCCAGAGGACAGCTGCCAGCCACACCACACAGATCATCTCCTTAGTCACAGTGCATCTTAACCAGAAAGAGCTCAGAAGGATTTCACCCTCAGAATTATCTTGATTTCAAACACTCACACTCAGTCCATAAAAAATATTTGCTACTATCTAGGGAATTTAAAAGTAGTGGCTCACAATTCTGATGGTAATTCTCTACAAATATTGGGAAAGTCACAGCCTCCTGTGGGTATAAGAGAGCTCAGAAGACTCCTCCGTATACTGTGGGTGGATGGTATGTTGTTTTAAAGAGGAGTTGCTAGATGTGGTGATGGACAGTGATAATCCCAGCTCCCCGGAAGACTGAAGTGGGAGGATGGCAAGTCTGAGCACAGCCAGCACAACTTAGGGAAACTCTGTCTCAGGATATAAAAGGGCCTGAGGAAATATCTCAGTGGTAGAGTATTTGCCTAGTATGCTCGGCCTAGCACCAAAGCAGGAGGAAAAAACAGTTATCTTGTTAGTAACTAGTTCTACGAAGTTATCCCATAGTAAGGTAAGAGTAAAGGTACTTACTTGAAGAAAAATGTCTTTCTCTTTTGTGTTAAAAACCAGAGGCTGATGATCCCCTTTGGGGATGTTCTCTGTTTGCTGTCTTCAGGGTAAAATGACCAGTCAGTCAGCAGAGAGTTGGCATTTCTCCCTTCTTACTTCCTCTTTACTTTGGATTTGAGGATTTGAGTTCACTCAGAAATATTTCCGTTGAGTTCAGGGCCGGGGAGAATACTGTCATAGTTTGAGGAAGCTCTCTGCTCTGCATCCTCTGTCACCTTGGAGGGTGTGGCCTGGGCAAGTCATGGCAAGCCCAGCCTGCTTTACCACTGCCCCAAGGAGCAAAGGAAGTGCTGGGTGCAGTGGCACCCGGGAGGGGGCCCACCAGCTTGGCTTGGATGGTGGTATATGAGCTTTATGGGCTGCCTGTTTCTATGCTGTTCTCAAGTTTTTGTTTGTTCTTCTTGTTTGATGCTGTTGACTGAGTTCAGGAAGCTCAGTGCTGCATACCTAGTCCTTTTCATTATTTTTATTTGGGAACAAGGTTTCAGCAAGTTGCCCAAATTGGCCTCAAATTTGCAGTGCTGTTGCTTCAACCTCCCCAGTAGCATTGGATTATTACTACAATGCATGCACCAACATGCTCAGCTTTAAATTTTGTATTCATGGTCATTGTTAGCCCTTCCAGGTCACTGATAGTCACCACAGGAGGGGGGCATCTACTGCATAGGTAGTGGACATGTGGACACTTTGGAGAATGCTGCGGTCCTAGATCACCCTTAACTGCACAGCCATATCCTCCCTGTCATCTTCACAGAAGCAGCATGGTTGAGTGCACTTTGTATCAGCGCAATGACAGCACCGAAGGGTGGGGTGAGGAAGATTCTAGTCCCTCCACCAGCCCTTCCCCACCAACCCACCAGCCTCTGTAGATTTGGTGGGAGTCCCAGACAAAAAGGCAAGCTTGCTGGGCCATTGTACACGTTAGCACAGGAAGAACTAGACAGCCCTCCCTGGGCCTGCACCTTTCCTGTCCTCCTCTGACCCCACCCACAGCTTCTTTGTTGTCTTGGCATGAGGTCATCCTTGGAAGTTCTACGAGCAGGTGGAACTCAGAAATTCAGAGAAGCCAGGGCTAATGGCCATGAGCAAACCTGGCTAAGAGTGGATGGATAACTGTTTCACTCGTTCATCACCAGCTGGAGCATTCTGAGATATCGGAGGGTGGGGTTGGCCACCCACTGCTGCTGGGAGCCACTAAAGCTGGAAAGTGACCATATGTGGGAGGGTAGGATGAGGCCTCACGGCCTAAAGCAGTCAAGCCACCTCAGCCTTGAGAAAAGCATCCTGCCTGGTCAGTGTGGGCTATTTGTCACCAGGCAACCTTGTGTCTTGCAACTTTGCAAAGGTGTAAATAAATGCCCCTCCTGTTGTTCAGGGGGCCTTTGCCTATCAGGCATGGTCCATCACCTGACCTCAGCTATTATCTCTTGTGTTTATTTTCTAAATCCTCTAGCCATTTTCTAGGGACTACCAAGAGAGACCAAGAGATCACTATGTGCTACTGCAGCTGTCCACACAGTATGGCACCTGCTATTGGCTCTCTCGCCTTCCCACTCTCACTCTTTTGTCCTGGGCCACTAGTCTCAAGTTGACAAAGTTTCTCTTAGGGCTGTGTCCTAGTCATGCTTTCCAGAAATCCTGGCTATGGCCTGGTTCTCGGTATGGTCAGAGATATAATAGTTTTCTTTCTAAAGTACACTTGTAGAAGTATTAAGGTGAATTTGGAGAGGAAAAAAGAGAAAATGATAGTAGATATGATACATATGCACAGTGAGTATGGTATAGAAGTATCTACATTTTTTATCTTAAGTTATTAGAAAACACATTTTCCTAGCAGGGTAAGGAATCACAATAGAAGCTGCTATCCATCCAGCATTTCTCAGTGTTACTGAAAGACATTGAGATCTCGTTAGATGAAAATCTGACCAGAAGAAATGACAGGATTGTAAGCCTGTGAGTATCCCTAGGGCAGGGAACAGTGCAAATCACCCTACCACAAGGGAAGGGAAAAATAAGGCATTCTCCTGGCAGGGCTGCGCTGAGACTCTGATCGGGCAGAGATGTATAGCGAGCCTTCAAAAAACAACAACTGCAATTCAGATGAATGGTTTGCTCCAAGGAAGCTGTAGCTTTCAGGATGTCAAGAGGTGTGTGGCAGGCCCCTTCCCAAGCAGCACTCCTACTGCAGCCTGCAGGTACACACTTCCTGGCATAAGACACAGTTGGGTGCCTGAATCCCTGCAGGAACCTGAACATTTTCAAAAGGTATTTTGTACTGATCTTGTCAAGAGAATGAATTCCAGCCAGGCTTGGTGGTGCACGCCTGTAATCCCAGCAGTTGGAAGGCTGAGGCAGGAGGATTGGTGTGAGTTCCAGACCAGCCTGGGCTACAAAAGTGAGTTCAAGGCCAGCCTGAATTATATAGTGAGACTCTGTCTCAAAAAGATAAATAAATAAATAAATAAATAAATAAATAAATAAATTCCAGATTGCCACCCCTTTTTTCCCCCCTCCACATTTCTAAAACTTACAGTGACAAGGACTTTGGCCTACACCCTATTTAAAAAGAAAAGCTTACCTCTTACCTCACTTTATTGAGGGGCAATGCTCTAGAAAGTAAATTATCTCAGCATGTCCAGTGAAGGGACAATTTGAAACCTGTTGATCAATGTACTCTCCCTACAAAAGTGCCAGGTAGGGCCTGGGGCCCTACAATTTTGTACATATTTGTTTAGTTGAAATGTGGCATTAGAACGAGATTATTATGGTTTGTGTCTACTTGTCCCCAGAAGGCCTCATGCCGTCACTGGGATAGCTTCTAGAGTTTGTGGTTAGTTCATGATCCAATGCTGGGATTATGGATGTGACTGCTACACTCACCCTGGGGCAGATAATCTGCCTACAAATGTAAGGAGGTTAGGGAGGCTTGCTAGCTGCCTTAGCTGCTCTCCTTTTGCTCTTTGCTGTTTTCTGTCACCATGAAGAACTGCCCTCTGCCATGTGCCACTCTGCCTTGGAACCAGCTGAGTAGGACTGAAACCTCTATTAACTGTGAGCTAAGTAAACCTTTCTTTCTTTAATTTAAGGGTGTTGGGTATTTTGTCACAGCAAATGAGAGAAAAAGTAACTGAGACAGATATATTGTAGAACAGAGCTATGGGAGTGGTGGGAGCCTTTATTTCCTGAACTTTGCTTCCTACTTCCTGGGCCTTGTCACAGATACCATCCCTCTGATAGCAGCCAGAAAGAAAGTGAAGAGGGCAGCAGAGAGAACCAAGCCCATGGCAGGGCACAGTGGGACACGGCTCTGCCTACTACAGGGTAGGCATTTTTAAGCTTTGAATGTAGACAGACAAAACCTGCTGGGACTGTGGCTCACTGACCCTTCACTTTCTCTGTTCAGAGAAGGGGCCTGGTTAGTTTGGTCCTTCATCAGTGATTTGGTCTGGCTCTTAGCTGCAGAACTTGAATAATCCAAGGTAAAAGAATATGACAACTCCCACCCTACCTCTAATAGATCAACAGTGCATTTTCAAGTAAAGGGCATCAATATCATCGATAAGTTTGTTTTATATTTCCTAAATCTTTATCCAGACCTTGAAAGAAATGCTTTCTCTTGTTGTCACCAGTGTGTGCTACTTTCAGTTCTAATGAGTACATTTAAGAGTGACGTAACTTTTTCAAACTTGACAATGTTATATTACATTGGAAATCACATTTATTTATTTATTGTCTTTTTGAGACAGGGTCTCACTATGCAGTTCAGGCTGGCCTTGAGTTCACTTTTCTAGCCCAGGCTGGTCTCAAACTCACACCGACCCTCCTGTCTCAGCCTCCCAAGTGCTGGGATTATAGGTGTGCTCCACCACGCCTGGCTCAATCACATTCTTTTTAAAAAAGTCTTTTATTTATTTGGTACAGAGTCTTGCTATGCAGTTCAGACTTGTAGGGATCCTCTTGTCTCAGCCTCCCCAGCCCAGGTGTGCCACCATACCTGGTTTTGATGGCTGGCACAGAGAGCTGGGGATTTCAGGTGGACAGCATGGCATGTGGCACCAGAGATCAAACCCAGGTCCTTGCACTGCCAGGCAGATGCTTAGACCAACCAGCTATCTCCCCAGTCTCCAACACTGCATTCTTTGCAGAAATTTAAAGTAATATAAAATTATAAATGTTTACTTGAAAATAAAAAATTTGTAGTTTTATGAATTTCATTTGGGGGATACATGAGCAAAAAATGTAGAAGAACACAAGATCCACTCAAGTTTTAAGAGCTCTAGTAAAACTCTAACCTGCTCTGGAGAAGCACAGCTTGAACAAACTTTGCTGTCAGCACCTTGGTGTGTATGAACTAGGACACTGGACGGGAAGGGCACCGGCAGGAGCCTCTTGGCTGCTGCACCTGCAGCACAGGACACTCTCTGACGTGCCAGTTATAAGACAGGTTTCTGGCTGCAGTGCGTGGGAGGCTTCTCTTCCAAGATGTGGCACTAACAAGGTGTGTTTAATCCCTTTTCCTCCTGAGATCCCAACAAATTAATATTTTAAAAATTAAAGGCATGTCCTAGTTTATGATGAGAACAGAATAATCTGTGGAGCAAAGACTTCTGGAATTTTCTCACTTCCGGAGACTATAAAGTAGATGGTTTATGATGGGTGAGGCAGCACAAAGGCAAGCAGTGCCTGAAGTCCTGCATTAGCAGAGAAAGCAGCTGGAACAATGAAAAAGGAGTTTTTAGATGGAGAGCAGGGTCTAGTGGTTCTCAGTGTAGCTTCTTTTGCCCCACTGACATTTTTAAAAAAAGTCATTTATTTCTGTATTACAGGATCTCACTGTGAAGTTCAGACTCATAGTGACCCTCCTGTCTCAGCCTCCCCAGTGCTGGGATTTGAGGTGTGCCCGGTTACAGGGGCCTTGATGGCATGTGGTACTAGGGATCTAACTGGTGTTCTTGCGCTTGCCAGGCAGGCTCTGAGACTGTTGAGCTATTTCCCTAGCCCTTCATAGACATTTTAATCCACTTATAGTTTTGCTTTAATGAAAAGCAAAAGAAATTATGCCTTAAAAATTTTATGGAAAAATTAAAGGTATACGTTTATGAGAGAATTTTTATAATTGTAGAGTATGAGAGCAAGATTCAAAACCTGGAAGCTGGAAAAAAAGAAACATGCCTAAGTTTGATTTCATCAACAGTAAACCTATTTTACACAATGAAAGACACCAAAAATAAAATGCAAAAACTGTCCCAGACTGGGTAAATGGAGAGGACCCCAGTGGATGGCATGGAGAACGGGAGGTGCGGCCCCTCCTCTTGGCAGCCTTGGGGTTCAGTCTGCCTCATGGTCACGCTGCAGATGACGTTTGCTGTTTCCGGTCCTGCCCTTGCCTTTGGGTTGCTCCACCTCCTCACAGTGAGAAAACCGGGGCCTCTGGATGCCTGTGGGTTTCACTTACTTGCACATTTAGTGCTCAGGGTCCCAAGTGCTGGGACAGAAAAGATGGGACAGTCCTTTTCCATGGGAAATCATTGTTGCCCAAGGAACAAAACTCAACTAACTGTGTGTGGGCAAGACATTTCGGGGTGGGGGCTTACTTTTCATTTTGAAGACAACCTTCCTGTGGTGTCTACAAGTTCACTTGGGGCGTGACTGTGGTTGCAGTGGTGAAGAGTCACAAGAAGTTGTGGTCACAGTTGCCAGGCAAAGCCCAGGAACGTGGCCAGTGCTCTACAGCTTCTCAGAGGAGGTTGAGCCCCACACCTTTACAGTCCTGGAGATTGAACCCAGGGCTTTCACACTGAGCAGCACTGCCTATAGAGTTTGACTGCATTGCCCAGGCTGCACTCCAGTTTGCAGCCCTCCTCCCCTAGCCTCCCAGAGGACTGGGATTCCAGGCATGTGGAAATGCTCTTTTTTAGCTCACATGTCTATGAGGCCCGCACCCCGATCCAAGTGGCTCTGCTTTGAGGCTGCAGTGCTTTTGCGTAGTCACAACTGGATAAGAGGGCAGAGAGGACTGGTCACTCCTTTCTTTTCTCATGATACTGTCACACACTTTCTGGCATTCTCAGATGGAAATCACCGAAATGCTTAAAATGAAAAGAGAAGTGGACATTCAGAGCTAACCTTGTTCCAACTGAGAATTTTCTTTATATTGCCTGATACTCAGTCTCCCTCTTAGAGTTGGCCTTCCGTCTTCTTGTCAAAAGTCTTGACATGCTGAGCTGCTTAGATGTCCTTCCTCTTTCTTCCATCAAACCTCTGTCTTCCATAAGGGATCAGACCTAGGGCCACCACCCCCTGAAGCAACTTTCCCAGACTCTCCTGCTCCTTCTCTGCCCTCTCTGAACTCTGAGCTCTTAACACATGCACCACTACAATCCCTCCAAATTTACCAAGTGCTTCTGTGTGCCCGGAGTGGCACTAAGCACTAGGGATGCAAAGATGGCTAGAGAAGGACAGATGAGATTGGGTGACTGATCTAAAGGAAAAGAAATGAGCAATAGCAGAAAAAGTTCAAGGCAACTAGCTAAATAGTAATCTGCAGCAAGACATTTTGAGGTGGGTATACGACTCTGTGGATTATTTCTAAATTATATTTAGAAATATTTCTAAACCTAGATTCATATTGAAATATTACACTCAAGCCTGTAATCCCAGCACTTGGGAGACTGAGGCAGGAGGATCAGTGCAAGTTTGAGACCAGCCCGTGCTACAAAAATAAGCTCAAGGCCAGCCTGAACTGTATAGCAAGACCCCTTCTCAAAAACGCAAAAAAAAAAAAAAAAAAAGAAAGAAAGAAAGAAATATTATATTACATCCAGTTTCAAACTAAATGTAAAAATGGCTCCAGGGAAAAGCAACATATAATGACAAAAATGATACTGTTATGGTTTGTAACTAGATGTGCCCCCCCCACCCCCAACCTCATGTGGCCATGAGAGTAGGCTTTTTGGAGGTGGCTTAATCTAGAGATTGTGATTGATTTTCAATCCAATGCTGGGATTAAGGGTGTGCTACACCCACCCTAGGGTGGGTAGCCCATGTATTATAGCTTAAGGGACAGAATTTGTCAGAGGTGGGGATATAGCTCAGTGGTAGAAAGTTTATTCCTTCTCTCTTATTGCTTTTTTTTTTTTTTTTTGTGGAGGAACTGGGGATTGAACTCAGGCCCTTGAGCTCTCCAAGCAAGAACTTATTCTACTGAGCTATATCTGCAGCCCCTCTTGTTGCTTTTGGTGTCTTCTGCTACCATCACCTGTTAACCGCTCTGCCAAGCTGGTTCACTTCCTTAGAACTAGCCAAGTATGGACTGAAACCATTACAAAGGGGGAGCTAAATAAGCCTTTCCTCCTTAAACTTTGGGTGCTGCGTGTTTTGTTCCCGCAATGGGAACAATAACTAATACAGATGCTAACTGGGAAGTCTAGAAAATAGAAAAAGGGAGTTGAGATCTTCATGCTGGCCATTACCTTGCTTGACAGTGATATGGCATTGCCCTAAGGTATTTCTATTTCTTTGTTTTGAGCTTGTAATGCATAACCAAACTGGAGGCAATCACTTGAAGTTAAAGTAAGAGAAATTTTGGCTGGGATTAAGAAGAAATTTTGTGGCTACACTGGAAAGGAAAATGTCCCCCCAAAACTTCATTTTTGTTGCCTGATGCTTCTGATGCTTTAAGAAAAGAAGAGACAGTGGGCTGGGGGGGTGTATCTTAGTTAATAAGGCATTTTCCAGGCACACATGAAGGCTGGGGTTATTTCATCTATAGTATGAGGATGGGGGGAATATTGAGATAGAGAGGAAAGGAAAAAAAAAAAAAAAGAAGGAAAGAAAAGGAAAAGGAAAGATCATACATCCATAAGGACCGGGATTTCCTGCCTGCCCTGGAGCCCTGGCAAACTATGATGCCAGGACTTGAGGCACCAAGAATCATGACAACCACTGGCTACCTCCCTCCATCCCCATCTACAAAAATGGACAAAGAGTGACAAAAGTCACTCTCTTCAGTTTTCTATTTCATTTTCACTGAGAAACAGAGAAGACAATGACCAGACAGTACGAGAAAGTCAGAGGTGTCGTCACGCTTTCAAGGCAGGCTGGAGCAGGCAAGATGGGTGCAGGTCGCCGTGTCCTGGGCACGGCCTCTTGGAGATTCAGTCTCAGGCTGTGGCCTGCTGCTCAGACTCAGGAAGCTGTGGATCCATTCCAAAAATGAAGTTTCTTCCCCTTCTCAATATCTCCCCCAGGCTCACACACCTCCTCACAGAGGTAAAGTAACCAAAGCCTTCATGGGTGCCTGGACAAGGCCTTATCACTAAGCTACACCCCCAGGCCACTATCTCTTCTTTTCTTTTCTTTCTCTCTCTTTTTTTTTTTTTTGGCTGGCTCAGACTTCCTTAAGAGTGGCTCTGGGGATCAAACCTCCATCTTTTGTGCCTGACTGGGATTGCCCAGGCAGTTTTAACCACTGGGCTAACCCGAAAGACCCCCCTCTTCTTTTCTTAAAGCATTAGAAGCATCAGACAACTTTTTCCTCTCCTTTTTTTCCAACGCTATACCTCTCTTCTCCTTTTCCCCTCCTTCTTCCTTTTTGTACATTTTTTTCTGAAAAGTAAGCCACACAGTTACCATTTGTTTCTTACTTGCAAAACTATCTTTGACAAAAGGTCACTGCTTCTAGGTTTCAAGAAAAGGAGAGTTCTGTTCATTGAACTAAAGAGAAATGGCATGGCTCAAAGGGGAAAGGGAATTTCCCCTTCTCCAGCACTTCCTAGAAAGGGCAACATTTAAAGCACAGCTCCCATGAACATATCTGGAAACTGCCTGAATACAAGAAAGAAACTGACCATGTGAAGTCTCTGTAGAAGGGACCTTGACTGAAATTACCATACATGAGAGACCTGATGGAGCCAAAAGCTTTCTCCACTTTTGTTCACTTTCAGTGTCTCCTGAACCTTGAGTTGAATTCTCCATGGCCACTTAGGGGAAGTTGAGTGACTCCTCCTGTGGTCCAGACTCCACTAGGAAGCCTGCCTGAACTACCGCTGCTGACCATCACCAGACATCCTGAGTTTAGATATCACACTAAGCTTCAGGAACTCTCCACAAAGAGCAAATTTAGGAAGGTATAGCAGAGACCACAGCATGGGGACTGACACTTCCAAGGGAGGAATTGGCTGGGAAGTCAAGACCAACTAAGTGTTCTTTGGTTCTATTTTCTATGCCTTGTCCCCAAGACTGTTCTGGAAACAGAAGTGAGAACTGATTGACGTAGGTCAGCCCAGGCTGACTGCACTGGAGGGACTGTGGGAAGAGATAACTCCAACAAGGCTCCCTACATTATTTGATTGGGAAAGTGTTTTTCATTTCCTAGATGTGGTATTATTTTCATCCACTGAGAGTCCAGTGTGTAGAGTGAAGCCTCTTGGCTTGGGTCTGTGGATTGGAGCACAGGAGGTCTGTTCCAAGCCCTAGAGGTGGTGCTCAGCCTTAATGGGAGCCCTCTGAGCTTTTCTTCTTGTGAAAATACAAACAAAGCCAGGGAGGACTCAATACTATTGCCTGGATGTGGATCAAAGACTTCAATTCTACACAGAAAAGGGGAAGGCCTGACCTACTCAATCAGGCTACTGCCCTGGGGAAGGAGCCGGAGGGACAGATTGCCTGTAGGTCTTTATAGAAGGACAATAGCCACTCCCAGCTTCTCAAACACCAGTTTATACCCACTGAGTTCTGTGCCTCTCCATAAAGTGACTATCCTTTGATTACTACCTATTAAGATTTCAGTGCCTATCTGATATTTTTCTATAAATATTATTTTTACACAGTCACCAGGCAGAGGTTTAAGACTCTTTCAGGGCGACACAAGTTACTTTACAAATCAGCTTCGCATCTTTAACAAAATAAACACTTAATTCACAAATTAGTTGGCTTTTTTTTCAAAGTGATAGTTTGGGGAGTAGAAGAAATTCTGTCTGAGAACAATGGTTCCAGATCAGTTTCTCTCTATGTAACTGAGCTACACAAACTCTAAGGACACCCTATTCTGGCCTCAGTTTCCTCAGGAGAGAGGGACAGCCTATGCAATATGTATTGTGTTGTTTTCAAAAGTCACCTTAGGGCTACTGTCTCATTTTGTATGTTGAGCCAATCTTCTGGTCCTTTTTTCAGTTTTTAAAATCTTCTGTCTTTACAGATGGTTTGAGATGACTCAGTGAGAAAGAAAATGAGATGCACTCTCGAAACTCAACAGAACGCTCACCTGGGTATCATTCAAGGAGAAAATGCCAACCGAAATCTGCATCTTGGTCTTTGCCTTTTTTCTTTAGTAACTGGTGATCCTGCATGCCTGCTTCTGCGGTTACTTCTGTGCTCTGGCAATTTTAGTTTCCTTTCCTAATAGTCTTCAAAAATCAGCTCAATTATACTTTCTCTGAGCACCTTGATGCCTGGGGTGGGGCATCTTTAAGGAATTGGCTTACACAAGTATGGAGGCTGCTGAGTTCAGACTGTGCAAGGAGGGCTGGCAGCCTGAGACCCAGGGACGGCTGAATCTCGTCTTTGCTGGGAAATGCTAATTTTTTTCAACTGAACCTCCCAATTGACTGAATAAAGCCTAGCACACTGTGGAGGGTAACCTGCTCTACACAAAAGTCTACTCATGTCAGTGTTAATTTCATTTTTAAAGCATCTCCAAAGGCAATCTGCTGTACCATTTGAACAAACATCTGGATACTGTGACCCAGTCAAGGAAAGGTGCAGAATCAGCCGTCCAGATGTTCCCATTTCTCTGGACTTGGGTGTCCTATTTTCTTCGTTTTTCCCCCACTTTCTTTCATTTTAACAAATTCATACGGAAGTCCTATCTGTGATACGTTTTTCCTTGAACCTTGTTATTTTGTTGCTACTCCTCTCTAGCTAGAGACTGAGAGGCCCTGCCTATTAACCATTTCCTGTTTCTCCACCGACCTGCCCTTTTTTAAGTTCTCCTTTCTCTGCAGCCCTGACTTTAGACACACAGGCCTGTGAAGCGTCAAAGATTCTAGAATTGCCTGGGTTTTTAGCTATCTGTGCTCATGTTTTATCTCTTTTCAGAGAACTGTGTTTATGGAGTAGCAAGAAAGCAATTGAGCATCAGGGCCTCTTACATTTTTGTATCAAACTGGAATAGAGTTTATTCTAAAAATATTAACTTATCCAAACATTTGGAGTCAAATATAGTACTTGCTAAAGCTAAGTAGTTTTTTTAAACGATATAAAATTATATTTGCAAAATAGTCCTCATTTTCGCCCTCCGGAAAGCATGTAGGTAGGGTTGCAGGCCTCTGAAGCTGCTGGCGGACGGCAGCTGCTTTCTGTGTTCTCTGAAGTGTCTTCATGCATATAATACAGAAAACACTATACATGATTAGATAGTCCCTTTATTTCTCTCTGTTCCAGCAAACTCTTGTGCTTCCATCCTAAGAGGCAATCATAATCATTAACAATTTGTGTTTGCCCTGCTGTCCAATTTACACACACATACACAGAGAACTCTAATTCCATAAGCACAAAACTATATATATTCATCATCTAAATGATATTCATCATTCTAAACTTTGACTTTTCTTAATAAAACCCCTCCAGGCTCCATATGAGAATGTCGATGTTTATTAACGGGCTTTAAACCCTCTCACAGTTAAAACCATAAGTTAGGGGAAGGAAGCTGATACTTCTCCAAATTTTCTATTTTTTGCAGTTGACACTGCTGCGACTAAACTCCCACAGGGCTGCCAAGCAAACAACAGTTACACCAACTAATTTGCTCTCAGAACCGGCATAAAACACAGGTCCACGTCCGGTCCATCGGGCGGGGCGCTCACACTCGGACTCTCGCTTCCGATCGGGGCGCACACGGCCGCGGCGCTGCTCGCCCAAGGCGGTGGCTGTGCCCGGCGCGCGAATCGGCTGACCTGGGCCGAGGTCCCGAGTGGGTTCCGCCTCGCGCCGCCCGCTGCGCGCTGCTCTGCGCCTGGACACCGCAGTTCCTTCTCGGCCCGCGCTGTCCTCCTCTCCGCGCGGAGCAGGTAACCTCCTCCCCGGCACCGCGGAAGCTCTGCTGTCCCCGCTCGCGCCTCCCCGGGGATTAGGCTGCGGCCTCGGAGGTCCCCGCGCCCTGAGTGTCCTGGCCGTCAGGATTTTCTAGGTCAGCGGCAGCCACAGCGTGGCAGATGGAGGGTTTGTGTAAGATCGGCCAGTGACTATGCACGCCTGCCTTCTTTGGCCCGCGAGTTCAAGTCTAGCCTGGCAGTTCAGCGATTTAGGGAGACCTGGTCCTAAAATTAAAAGAAAAAAAATTAAAATTAAACAATGGAAAGGAACAGGGATGTAGGTCAGTGAGAAAACACTGGGTTTGATTCCCAGTGCCGGGGTTGGGCGGGGGAGTAGCGGGGGAATAGTGATCTGTGAATTTTCAGGCAAGTTTAAGGCATGGTAGTTGAGGGAGGAAGGGCTAGGGAGGGAGGGCTGAGGATGTGTGTGAAACAGAATTTCCGTGCAAAAACAGAAACAAAAAAACGCGTGTCCTTTTCCTTGCACTCATCACTGAGATGCAGCCAGAGAGGAAGCAGTGTGTGTGTGTGTGTGTGTGTGTGTGTGTGTGTGTGTGTTGAGGGGTGTCAACAATTAACCCTCAGGGGCCAGCTAAATTTGGGCTCTGCAAATCTCAGCCCAGACAGGATCTAAGGAGAGCCTACACTTCCTCTGTGGGCCAGTTGACCTATAGGAAAATAGAGCTCTAGGGTGGGTGGCCTGTTTACAGTCACATGACTATTGTGCGGCAGTAAGGTGTAGGGGTGTCTTACTGCAGAGTGGCAGTTGCTAAATAATGCTGTACCAATGTCCTTAAACTGGGTGTGATAAACACCTGGGTGGTGGGATGCTGAGTCTCTCTTCTCTTCCAGAAGAAGGGCTTGTCAGGCTGTAGGCAAATAGCAGTCCAGCTGGAGAAAGACTCTGGAAGCCCTAGAAGGCACCAACCCTGAGAAAACAGGGTTAAGGCAAGAGGGCAGGGAAGGGTAGTTGTTTGGGAGAGAACTTGAGCTGAGAGGAGAGTAAGCTGCTCCTCTGTCTTTGCAAGTGTGGGTAGAAGGTCTGAAGCCTTGAGGAACAGGGCATGCTGAGGAGCTGGGGAAGGAGAGGCTCTTGGGGAGCCAGCACTTTACCAGGGATTTTGTTTCAGGTCATTATATCTACCAAGATCACCGTACTCTAGAGCTCTATCATTTAAAAGAAAAGCCAGATCTAAATATTACAGTTGAAGGGAAGGATGTGGGGAGAAAGTATTCTAGTTCAATAATAGACCATTTGCCCTGATTGTATATGGATAATAAAAGTCATTACAAAAATAGCCCTCATTGTATACCTGCACTATTGTTTTATGAAAATTAATTTATTTACATATCACACCTATCCATTTTGAGCACTTGCCTATAATGCATAAGGTCCTGCGTTCAAACTCAAATTCTGTATAAAGACAAAAAAAGGAAGGGGGCTGGGTAGATGACACTGCCCTGTTTTTATAAGCCTGACTTTCCATTGAGTAACATTTGCTAGCTGCATTCACTGTATTTTTCTAATCATACCTCATAAAGACACTCGCAAAAGTGTACTTCCAGAACTGTTTGAGGAAGCGTCAAGAACAATGGGGTAAGTGTAGTAGAAGCTATATTTTGTGGAAGATTAATGGTAATATGTCTTTTATTGTAATAAAAATTTAAAAATCTAAACAACCTGTTTTCCCATTACACTGCATATTCTGAAATTGCATTATCTTCATAATCCTTGCTTTGCTCAGTATAAGATAGGCCTAATAATCCATTGCTCACACAGCAGTTGTGAGGGTTACATGAGATTCACTAAGTGCAGTGCCTAACAGGAGTGGCGAGTGCTCAGTAGGATGCAGATGGTTCTCTTCTTGTTTTTTTTTTCTTTTTCTCTCTAATTCTTCTTCCTTCCTCTTTCTTAGTTGCCCCCAGACCACCCTTGTGGAGCCCAGCATGTGTGGGGGGCTGGTGGAGCGGTATGTGGCTGCCATGGTGTTGAGTGCAGCCGGAGATGCCTTGGGATTCTTCAATAGGAAGTGGGAGTTCCTGCAGGATGGGGAGAGGATACACCAGCAGCTGGCAGAGCTGGGTGGCTTGGACGCCATTGATGTGGAGCGGTGGCGAGTCAGTGACGACACAGTGATGCACCTGGCCACAGCAGAGGCCCTGGTGCAAGCCGGGGAAGCCCCCCACTTGGCTCCGTTGTACTCACTTCTGGCTAAGCATTATCAAGACTGCATGGAAGACATGGCTGGCCGGGCACCAGGTGAGCACAGCCAGGGAAGGTTAAGCAGGTGGAGAGTGAAATAGGCCCAAGGAAATCATAAACAATAGTGATGGACCTTTAAATGTCAAGGAAACAGTGCTGTTTGTAGTTGTGATAAAAATAGAAGCAACTTAAAGCCTATAACTCCAGCACTGCAGGAGGCTGAGGCAGGAAGATCACAAGACAAACCCAGCCTGGGCAACTTAGCAATATAAGGGAAACCTTGTCTTGAAATCAATTTTTTATAAAAAAGCTGTATATATATATGTCAGTACAAAGACCCTGGATTCAGTCTCTAGTACCAAAAAGAAAGAACGAGAAGGAAGGGATGGAAGGAAGGAGGATGAGAGTAAGGAAGGGAGAAGGTCCTGTAGATACTCCTTATCTGACCCTAGGTCTGCTTGCAGGTGCTTCTTGCCCACTTTGCGAAGTTCTTGCTGTTCCTCCAGTCACCCTCCCCTGCCCGCTTGCCCAGCCTCTTCACCTGTGGTAGTCTGTTACTGTAACGAAACATCAAAGGCTAGATGGCTTAACCAACGGCCATTTATTTTCTCATGGCTCTGGTTTTTAGGAAGTCTAAGTCAGCATGTTAGCAGGCTTGGTTTATTCTGAAACCTGTCTTCCTAGCATGCAGGTGGCCACCTTCTAGCACTGTCTTCATGTGGGCTTGCTGGTATGCATGTGCACACATGCACGGATTCAAGGCAGCTTTCTGTCCCTGGCCCTCGTATCACCAGGGTACTAGTCAGATTGGGTGAGGCTGCTGTTTAGACCTCCTAAACGAGAGGTCTTATCTAATAGTTGAGGTATTAGGGTTAGGGCTTCAACATAGAAAGTTGAGAGACTACAGTTCATCATCAAGAATACCTCTTGATGATGAGAAGCCCATACTCAGGGGCCTCTCTTAACCTCAAGGAAGCCAATTTTTGTCCCTCCTTTCTTATTGTCTGGTTATCTCCTCAGCTTAGCATCTAGGAAATTTTCTCAACTTATGCCAATGGATGTTGTTAGGAATCACCTAGCCCAATCAGGGAACAGTACTGCCCACTCTACTACATGCCATGTGGACTCACAGCTCCTGGTGCTAGGCCTCCCTGGGATTCACATAGGAAGAGCTCAGGTCCACTGCTCTTCACCTGAGTCTGGGACTTTCCTCTGGACTTCGGCCTTTTTCTAATATCCTGGAACTCCAATGGCCAGCTTGCTATTGGGCTCATAAAGGGCTTGGATTTGGGTTTTAGAGTCTGACTTATTTTTGCCAAGCCTCTAACTACCTGGTTATGTGATCTTGAGTAAGTTTTATAGACTGTGAACCTTATCTTATTCATTTAAGAAAGAGAATAATACATTGTGTGTACCTTTTTGAGCTGTTGTGATGTCTCTAAAATAAGTGGCAAAGATTCCATGTCTCTTTCTTCTCTACTTTAAATGAATGTCATCATGCTTTGGATGATATGTGAAGGAAGGCATGGTATTGAATTGAGGTTTGGAGTTTACAGGCATTATAATCAATATTTGCTTGGCTTTTTCTATTGAGATAGAGTTTAATTCTTCCAACTGGGGCTTCTGCTTTGGTGACACTGACGCCTCACTCCTTCCCCTCCCTACCTTCCCAGGTGGGACCTTAGTGCACAACAGCATGAGGCTGGAGCCGGACAAGGCCGATGGCTGGAGGATTCCCTTTAACAACCATGAAGGTGGCTGCGGAGCTGCTATGCGTGCCATGTGCATTGGTCTCAGATTTCCTCACCTCAGCCAGAGGAACAGCCTGATCCAAGTGAGCATCGAGAGTGGCCGGATGACCCACCACCACCCAACAGGTTATCTGGGTGCCCTTGCGTCTGCTCTTTTCACAGCCTATGCGGTGAATGGCAGACCACCCTGGGAATGGGGAAAAGGACTGATGGAGATACTGCCAGTGGCTAAACAGTACATTGTCCAGTCAGGCTACTTCGTGGAGGAGAACCTTCAACACTGGTGAGTGTGCAGATGCTTGCTCCGCTGGGCTGGGCTGTGCTGAACGTGTGTGTTACGCATATGTGCTGGGATTTAGAGATCACAGCAGCCTCTCGACTTTCAGGGCCCAGCCCCCTCTTTGCTCCCTGCGAAGGATTCCGAGTTCCTGTGGCTACTCTAGGTGACCCAGAGGAGCCCAATGAGTAGTGTAGCTGCAGTGCCTCCCTACCATTTAGGGATCTGTTTTGTGTTCCAGCTTTCTGTAATTCGCGGCCATTCTATGCTGTTTCCAGAGGAACTTTCTGTTACTTGAAACTTCCACAGGACTTATTTTCCCAGTATTGTCTGGACCCACAAATACTATTTTGAAATCCTCCCTTAAAATGCCTTAAGGATAGTTTCTTCCACGACTTACATAATAAACACCAAAGCCCCATCTTCCCCTTTTGGTGAGTTTGTTTCACATTCTCGTTCTCAGAATACAAAGGTCCAGAGGGGTTCTGCTCAGGTCATCCTTGACTGTGAGGTGCTAACCTTGCCCTAGAAAGATAAAGCTAGGAAAAATAAACTTTTATTTCCAACTCTTTAACTTGATACATATTTTCTTGAGTTAGCAACCAGGTCACTGTGCATATGCTTGGCAAATATTTATTAAATGACTAGAATTTAGACCTAATGTTGATTTTTGAATGTCCAATTTATGATACTCTTCTAAGAAGTTGATGTCACTGTGGAATTTTCTCTTTTCCCACATCTACCTGGTGCTTTTTCCTTATGGGTTTTGACTTTAATTTTCAATTGACTATATATCTTTCTTTCTTGTAGGTCCTACTTCCGAGATCAGTGGGAAAAGTACCTGAAACTTAGAGGGATTTTGGACGGCAAGTCAGCGCCTGTCTTCCCGCAGCCCTTTGGTGTGAAGGAGAGGGATCAGTTCTACACCTCCCTGAGCTACTCTGGCTGGGGAGGCAGCAGTGGACACGATGCCCCCATGATTGCCTATGATGCCATCCTCGCTGCAGGGGGCTCGTGGAAGGAGCTTGCCCACCGCGCCTTTTTCCACGGTGGGGACAGTGATTCCACAGCGGCCATTGCTGGCTGCTGGTGGGGGATCATGCATGGCTTTAAAGGAGTGAGTCCTTCTAATTACGAGAAACTAGAATACAGACAGCGGCTGGAAAGGGCCGCGAGGGATTTGTATTCTCTTGGGTCAAATGAAGATGCTGTAATCAGCCTTTAGGGAGAGGAGAGATTCATTTCTCTTGGTTTCTTCTCCCACGTGGTCCCTTTTCTGCTCAGTTTCTTTTCACTTTTTTTTTTTTTTTCTAAAATCATGTAT
>PVKN010005525.1:0-30565 GCA_004027915.1 Capromys pilorides | reverse complement strand
CTCGAAAGAAAATAGAAAAGTGAGGTAAGAGGTGAGATTGAGGTGGGAGAGGTACAGTTGAGCCACATATTAGACATGTCATCTTTACGTTTGTGGTGGACAAATAAAAATGTTCAGCAGTAAACCACCACTGGCTTACATGTTTCAGGATGGATGCATTTTAGGAAGACTGTATATCCATGAGAAGCAGGCACTGGGCTGGCAAGATGGTTCAGTGGTCTAAAGCGCCTGCTTAGGAAAGCTTAGGCAACTTCAGGGACTGTGGTTCAATCCCAGCACCACATGCTGCACCAGCCCCACCCCCAGGGCAGGCAGAGAGAGAGAGACAGAGAGAGAGAGACAGAGAGAGAGAGACAGAGAGAGAGAGAGAGGGAGGGAGGGAGGAAAAGAGGCACTGAAAGGGTGGATACAACTGCAAAGTATTATTTGTACACTGTTCTCCTCCCAGTCATCATGTCTCTTCTTTCCTTCTTTTCCCTTTTTGAAATAGAGTCTCACTACATTCTTCAGGCTGGCTTTGAATTTACTGTATAGCACAGGCTGGCCTCAAACTCTCACTGCAGTCTTCTTGCCTCAACCTCCAAGTCCTGGCATTATAGCACAAACCATGACACTGCTCAGATTCTAAGTGGCAGACTCCACCTGAACTAATGAGTGTTGATTGCCTGGCTAAAGATTCTGTAGGCAGAACAGATATCAAAGTAGTAAAGCACTTAGATTTGGGAACCAGATAAATCTGTTTAAATTTGAACTCTAACTTTTTTTAAGAGATCGGGGGGGGGGGGAGAGAGAGAGAGAGAGAGAGAGATGGAATCTTTCCATGATCCCCAGGTTGGTCTCCAACTTTTGGATTCAAGCAGTCCTCCTTTCTTGGCTCTCAGCTAGTTGGCACTACAAGGATGCACCACCAAGTCTAGCTTTCTTCCATTTACTACTGCCTGATCTTAGGAAAAGTAAAAACAAAACAAGTTGCTAAATTTTAGTTTTCTTATTTATAAATGGAATAATGCAGATTTCTTACATCACAGCATTAATGGAAGGATTATACAGATTCTTTCAATGAAATGCTCAACACAAGATGTGATATGAATACTAACTTCTACTGTTAATTTCATCTTTTCTAGAAGCCCATAATGAAGTTTCTGTTTCTGTATCATCTTTCACAGCGCTAAATGTAAGAATCACTATCTACTAACTGCAGATCATTTTGCTCACAGGACTGTGGTCCTCAGCTTCTCCCTGGGTCTCAATCTCCTTGGGAACCTTGTTGCCTGTGGTGTATGAAACCCAGAATGCTAGCCAGCATCGCTGGGGCAAGATTGGAGACAGCCTCTGTATCCTTTGTTTGGAGAGACTCTCTGAGTTAGTTCTCTCTCATTACTGTAAATAATGGTATAAACTTCTGACACAAAACTACTCCACAAGTCCAGTATGATCATCTGCCAATTATATTTCTTATTTCTTTGACAGAACCTTAAGAGCAGTGTTTTCATTTTAGTCTCCATTGATGATTAATGAGCAGCAGAGTATGTCCTAAGGAGGCAGGTGAAAATATCAGGTTGCAGGACAAAGCATGTAAAAATATCAGAGATGAGACTTTTTGCAAAAAAAAAAGAAAAGAAAGGGTAAAAGGCCATGAGTACTATTTTTAATAAGAGCTCAAATACTGTAGTCAGCAAAGGACAAAATCCCAGTGCCTTAGGATTTCCTTCTAAAATTCAGTATCTCTATCTGATATGTCACAAGATGTGAATGTCCTTATAATAATAATTGGTCCAAATCTCCAGTGAAGGTAATTTGTATCTCACAGATTTGTAGTTGGTCCTGAGTTTTTAGAGGATAGGAAGTCAACCTTAGTTTGTGATTGAAGGAAAGTTTAGTTTGAAAAAAAAAAAGCACAGGCTATTGCTAAATTGTTTTATGACTTTGGAAAGACATACATGAGAAAGGAAAGACAGCAAACAAGTATTGAGCTTTGTTTTTCTATTTCTTTTACTTTTCTTTCTTTTTTTCCTGTATTGGGGATTGATCCCAGGATCTTCACACTGAGCTAGATCTCCAGCCCCTTAAAAAGGTTTGTTTTCTTTAAATGCTGAGACAGGGTTCTACCCATGTTGCTAAATTGCCCCAACAGGACTCAAAATTATGATCTTCTTGCCTCAGCCTCCCAAAGTGCTAGGATTACAGGCATGCACCATCCAGTTGGGTTTGAGCCTCTATTATGACTGACCATGTATTTATGTCCTTTACCTCACTGAATTTTCGTAACTTTTAGATAACCATTGCGATGTTAACAGACTCTTCCATGATTACACAGTTAAAAAGTAGTAGTGCTGAGATTACAATCTAGTTCTACTTGGCTCCAAAGCCCACACACACTCTCTCCACCACACTGAGCTACTTTTCACTGTTTCCTCATCTATAAAATATGACAGTTGAATCAGCTAATCTTCGATGTCTCTCAAGCTGCAATTGTTTGCTCTTTGACTTCTGAGGAAAAAGAAGCCAGGGAATGGGCTTCGGGCACAAGGGTGGGACATCTTTCCTTCTTCCATTGGAAGCCAGGGTCCACATGTCCTATCTCTACCATTCTGACTCCAATTCTGTGGGAAGAGGCTGCTCTTATGCTGCTGAAGACTCTTTAAAACCACTTTTAAAAAGAATTAAGTACATATTTACAGGGTCTCACTACACAGCCTTCCCAGCATTGGGATTACAGGTGTGTGCCACACACTCAGACTCTGTGGCTGGCTCAGTGCCCCTGGGGTGGACCTGCACAACATGTGGTCCCAGGGATCAAACCTAGTCCCTAGTCCTTGCCTAAGCAGGTGCTCAGTCCACTGCACTATCTCACTGGCCCAGAATTAGATCTTTTAATCTCCACTTTACATGAATTTTCATTTCCAAAATCACACTTATCAACTCTTATTGTTGAGAATTTGATTGTGCCCAACATTAACTGAATCATATTGGGAAGTTCTGGAGAGGAGTAAAGGAGTCTAAAATATCACCCAGGTGTGGTAATGCACGCTTGTAATTCCAGCAGTCTGGGAGGCTAAGGTAGGAGGATCACAAATTTAAGCCCAGCCTGAACAATTTAGCAACTCAGTGAGAGGAAGGGGAGTGGGGGGGAGGGAAGGGAAGGGAGGGGAAGGGAGTGGAGGGGAGGGGGAAGAAAGGAAGGGAGGGAGGGAGGAAGGGAGGAAGGAAGGAAGGAAATTATAAGATATCATTTTTATTTTCAGAGAACTTATAACTAGTCAGGCGATACAACTACACAAAACAAAATTTAAAACAAAATTTAAATTGAGCTAGGCAATGCAGATAATAGATTCTATAGGAGTGCTGAGAAAGGGAAGTCATGCTCCCATAGAGTTGGGGCAAAGAAAGCATTTTCACCTTGCATTCTCAATTAGTCTTTCTTGGCATTCTCTGTAATTGTGAAATCCTGATATGAACCTTTCACATAGTTCAAACATTCTCAGCTATGCTGGCTGCAGTGTATCCTTCATATCACGTCATCTAAATGCCACTTCAACTTTATTGGCACTTATGGGAGAGTAAAACCCCAATGGTATGCAAACACCGTCATGGTTACTTGCTTCAAGCCATGGGAAGTTTCATGCAAAACCAGTTTCTCAACAGGGTGGATGTTGTGTAAAGGTGTGAGGAGCCTGAGAAACTAGTTAAAGGCAAAGCTTGTCAAGCAAGAACTAGATTTGAATGGGGCACTTCCCTGTTTGTGTCAGTGATGGTCTTCTCCATCCCCTTACCTGTGGGGTCCCTATGTTTATACTCCTCTTGGGCCCCTAACCCAGAGGCTATAACACCTCTGCAGGAAACCCTTGTCCCTAAATTTCTCCATCCACTCTCTTATGCCACTAGATTAATAAGAATCTCTAGAATCTTGATTCCCTCTCTTTCTTCTAACAACTAAATATATGTGCATTTTTCAAATTCTACCCTAAGTATAATGTGGGAATACCATCCCAAGAAAGGAGGTGACATGATAGAGTAGCCTAGTAGATTGGTCACCTTATTTGCACTGTATGTTCTAAAATAATGATGAATTGAAGAATAATGTCTAAATTAGTTGATGACACAAAAAAATACATAGGAAACAGTAATTATATTTGTCAGAATAATAGCAATAAGTGCTAATTCAAGTGTAATTGGTTCTGAAAAATGAGATATTCATGAATATACAGTGAAATGGGAATGTTTCAAGGTAGGTATGGTACCAGAATTGCAAGTTTGAGCCTAGCATGGACAACTTAGTAACTTAGAGAGAGCTTATCTCAAGATAAAAAATTAAAAAGGGCTGGAGATGTAGCTCAGTATGAAACTCTAGGTTTAATTCTCTGTATTTGGGAATTTTCACAGAGTCAAAGTTTAGGACAGACCCTTAATGAACAGGAAGAATCTAAATAGGCAGAGAAGAGAAATTATGACATTCTAGAAATAAAGAATAATATAACCAAAGGCAGGAAAAGTGGAGGATTTATATGGTAAATGTAAAATAGAAATGGTCAGCATTTTTCCAGGAAGAGAATATACATAGTAAGAATTAATGGAAATAAGATGATGTGGATAAGATGAATTCACCAAGAAACTCAGCAAACATATGAGGTATGAAGTGCTACTGTCTCTTGCCGTGTGGTAACAACAATTTACACCTATTAAGGCTCCAATGTGCCAGACACTGTGTTAAGCGTATAGCATTTTATCCTCACTGCAGACCCATGACATAGGCACTGCTCACATCTCCATCTTACACATAAAGTTAAGGAAGTTGTTTCATAGTAGTGAATGGAAAGGCCTGAATTTGAGCCAAGTGAGTCAGCACAAAAAGGATTCTGAACACAATAGTGAATTATCTCAAGTTATCTTTTTCTTTTTCTTTTTTTTTTTTTTTCTGTAGAACCGGGGATTGAACTCAGGCCCTTGCACTTGCCAGGGAAGCACTTATTCTGCTGAGCTATTTCCCCAGCCCTTTCCAGTTATCTTATTAAATCCTCATAAAATTATCTATGACATAGACATCAGTATCCTCATTTTGCAAATGAAGATCCAAGGCTCCAAGAATCAATGAATTACCCAAGATCATTTGACCAAGGACAAAGATGAGTTTAATAGCAGGTCCACTAATTCCAAACTCCTTAAATTTTCCATTACAATATAGCCACTTGGCAGAGGGGTTTCCAGCATGGGATCAAAATAGAGAAAGCCTCTGAAAAAACTGATAAAGCAAGAAGCCTATATAATATTAATAGGAAATAACTTGATTTTTAACTAATAAGATTTTGATTAACAAAGGTAGAGCTAGATCTGACCTCAGCTAGTCATAAGAAATTGAATCAGGGCAAGAGTGGACATGAGGCTGGATGACATGACATTAAGGGTGGTAAAGACCTAAAAATGGTAGGGAGAGGGAAGCACAGGAACAAAATCAATATATAAAGGTAAATCAAATCTCATCATGGAGTGAAATAGCTGAGAGGAATGAAAGAGATTAAATCAAAGAGGACTTTGCTGCTGTGTCTAAATGACTGAATGGACTGTTGACAGGGACTGCATATTATAGGAGCACTTGGCTTCTGGAAAAATATAAAGGTTCTTTTTTGATATGTTGTGCTTTATTTTGCAAAACAAGGGCTGACACATCCTTGAATAAATTTCAGTAGGCAGTGCAAGATGTGAGACCCAAATGCAGGCAGACAGCAGACACTGTCAATCATATTTGACAAGAAAAGCTATGCAAGGACCACTAAAAGAGCAACTAAGTCACAAGTCAAGGAAAACATGTAACTAACAGTTGGAATAAGCAAACCATCATCATGGAACATAAATGCAGCATAACAAAAACAATGCATAAGTCAAGCTAGGTGATTAGGGACAAGGAAAAGACACAAATAAATGGGACACAGCAGCAAATGACAGCTCACCAGTATCAAGTGAAATGAAGAGTTTCCTGCACTATTCTTGTATCTGAGGGTGTTTCCATATTATAGGGACCAAACCCAATTTAACTGGAAGGGACCAGCAGGCCAACCCTGCAGAAAAATCAGGAACCTTTTGAGCAGAAGTACACAATCTATATCACAGTGCCACTGAAGTCATCAGAAAGGGTCTCTCTGCTGAACTGTACACAAAACAATGGCTAAAATGATAAATGTTATGTTTGTACAACCACAGTAAAAAGGAGAGTCTTGGCCCTGAAAATGTATGGTTCCTCCCCAAATCTACAAAAGCCCACCTAACTTAGCATTCCTGGCCTTGGCTTCTCTTTAGAGATCTTTGTTTTCTTGCCCAAATGGTGGCTGTGCACCTTATTTTTGACAAAGGGGCAAAACATATTTACTGAAAGAAAGATAGCCTCTTTAACAAATGGTGCTCTAAAACCTGGTTCTCTACATGCCAAAAACTAAAACTTGACACAGGTCTATCACCATGCACTAAACTAAAGTCAAAATGGATTAAAGATCTAAATATTAAAAGAGAAACACTAAATCTCCTGAAGAGAAAGTGGGAGGAAATCTTGAAGACATCGGGGTAGGCAAAGAGTTCAATGGACAGAAATCAAAATACACGTTTAACACTTGAAAGAATAAACAACTGGGATCTCCTCCAGCTGAGTTTTTGCACGTCAAAAGAAATTACCAACAGAGTGAAAAGATAACCCACTAATTTTGAAATAATTTAATAAGTATTCAGACAAAGGTCTTCTATATAGAATTTATAAAGAACTAAAAAACATTGGGATCCCAAAATTCAAAGACCTGATCCAGAAATGGGCATCTGAGATGAGCATACACTACTCAGAGAAAGAAATTCAACAAGCCTATAAATACATGAAGAAATGTCCCACATCGCTAGCCCTTTGTGAAATGCAAATCAAAACAACACTTAGATATCATTCACCCCAGAAAGAATGGTTATCATAAAGAAATCAACCAACAACAAATGTTGGAGAGGCTGTGGGGAAAAGGGAACTCTTCTCCACTGGTGGTTGGAATGCAGATTGGTGCAATCATTATATACAGCAGTGTGGATACTCCTTAAAAAACTAGAACTGGAAGTCCCATTCAATCTATCTATCTATCCCCCTACTGGGAATTTTCCCAGAAGAACTGAAAACATCATATCATAGTGATACCTATGCACCTATGTTCATAGCAGCACAATTTATGATAGCCAAATTTTGGAAGCAGCCAAAATGCCCATCATCTGAAGAATGGTTGAAAAAGATGTATTTTTATACAGTGGAATATTACTCAGCTATAAAGAATGATAAACTAGAAGACTTCATATATAAGTGGATGTACCTTGAACATAGACTCATAAGTGAAATAAACCAGACCTACATATCATATAGTTTCCCTAGTGTAGGAACTCAAAAGAAGGAATAAAAATGGAAAGGTATAGCACAGTTGAATGAAAACCAAGAACTTAAGTGTTAAATAATGAAGTGACTGCAAACAGAAAAGATAGGAAACATGGCAGGAGCAAAACCATGCACTTATATACACTGGATGAATTAGATAATGGTTGTAAGAGCCAGAAAAATATTTTTCACACTGAGGATAGCAGTGAGTAACACTAAAATTATGCTTGGAATGCCTGTCACTCTTGTCTTTTAGATTTGTGTTGCTTCTAATGTAATTTCAAGCTACACTATCAAGTAAATGATTGGTTTACAAGAAAACAAGGGTATTAAATGAGAGTAAGAGACTAGGAAAAATGCCATAGGATTGACCAGCTCCAATTTTGTATATACTTAGATTTCTAAATGTCTGTGTAAAAGTGTGTAACTGCTTTTATCACATTGTATAGGGATTTATTAGAATATCAATGATTGATGGAAAATACCAATTTCAAGTTAACTGCAAGATGTTTGATATTCAGAAAGACAGTGATGTTAAGCTCAAGTACCTATGTTATTGAGTAATAGTATCATGAAACTTCTCTTCTGGAGGGTTAAAAAGTAAGTTTACAGACCAAAAATTAGAGAAAAAGAAGGGCTACAAGGATTGCCAATATTTTGTCCCTAGCTCTTCAAGGTCAGTGAGGATTCAGGACATAAGAGAACCTGTGCTATAACATCCTATAACTCAGTGGTTTCCCAAATTTTTCTGTTCTAGGAGATTATGGGACCACAGAGGAAAGGGATTGACAATGTATAGTGTGCCTAAGGAGAATCACCTAGAGAGAAAACATTCTCTCAGGCTTTCACAGACAGCAAACTGGTCAAATAATGGCCATGACTCATCCAGACAGCTGACACTGACAACAGTTCTACAAAGCACTGTACATGGTTTCAGAGTAAATCTTGAGGGGATTTGACTGACTTTGGGAAATACAAAAGTTACATGTTTTGTTATATAGGTCTTGCTTTAACTTGCCCTTAACCACCCAGCAGAAAAGTTTAACCATGAAGCATAAAACATAAAGCTAGATTAGTATGCTGAGCTGTAAAAGGCTTAAATCAACAGTTTCCAACATTGCCAGTTCTGCCAATAATCCATTGTGATTATGGAATACTGCACTGTGTATACAACTGCTTTCTCTTAGTTCAATCAGAAGAAATTTTTTTTACCAACAATGATTAGAAAAATTGTCATGTCTACATCCTGTGCTCTGTATAACTACTACAAGGACAACAATATGCATTGTATCAATTATTGCGAATGTACTACTGTCGTGTTTTTGAAAATGTCACATTGTTATTTCTTACTAAAAGAAAAGAAAACAAAACAAAAACAAAAACAAAAAAAAAAACGGTGGCTGTGGAGGAGAGAAACAAAGGACTCTCAAAGCCATGGATACTACAGCTTCCTGGCTGCCTGCCCTTCCCTATGGGACAGTAAGTTGTAGGTGGTTCGCAGCAGACACCGCTCTGGTTTCTGCTAACTCTGTCCTTGTCTTCTGAGCACTGGGAATACAATACATTGGGCAAGGCCCCACCCTCCGTGACCTCTTTTGCCTGACAGAATTAAGAAAGTGAGACAGGGAGTAACTCAGCCAACACCTAGAAGGGACTGACCTGAAACAGAACTGTGAGTCCTGTGGTTTCAGTTCTTGCTCACTGCCCTTTGGGTAAGCCATTTAGAGTTCTAGGGGCTTCCTTCTGACTGAATTCAGAGACCACCTGAAAGATTACACCTATTTCTTTTTTGCTTTCTGTTTATCCTGTTCCCTAGTCAGGGGTCCTTCACAAACCCAGGCAACACCAACAGGCTCTTACACTTAAGTAGCAGGGTGGGGATCCTCATCATTTACTTGTTTGTACTTATTTATTTATGGATCTATTGTGGCACTGGGGATCAAACTTGGGACCTTAGCTTGACAGGCAGATGCTTATGCCACTGAGCTACCTCCCCATCCCCCTCATTGTTTACAGATGAAGGAAAGGGCATAGAATTGCTTAGTGGCTTGCTGGAGGACACATGCCTGGTTCACTGAAGAATAAAAGGAGATGCAGACCTTCTGCGTTACGTTCCAAATCTCTTTTAGCTGGACAAAAAATCCTAAATAAAATATTTGGAATTCTGTTTTTTTATTGAAGCTTTTGTTTCACCAAGATTTGGTTTCTCTTACTGTTTTTTTCCCCAAAATATGCTTAAAAGAACTGGAAATGCCGGTTAAGAGTCTACAAGGGAATGGGAACAGCACTGATGGGATGGAGAAGCTCACTGGTTAGCCACAAAACCATCACAGACTGCTGATTACAATGTGGCTAAAACTGGACCCATCCCCTACCCTGGGGATGGACATTCTGGGACTTTCTAGTCCTTTCTGTCATTGCCCCATGTTGAACTTGATACCTGCCTCTGAAATCCTGGTCACCAAGGTCAGCTAGGGATAGGCTGTCCAAGGCTGCTATCACAACACAGAGGAATGACAGTGCAGCCCATCATAGATGTACTTATCAGGCAAACTTCAGGAAAAACTGGTTGCTCAAGCTCATTACTTCAAGAAAAATAGTTTCGTATGGAGTCTGACACGGTGTGAAATAGATGTAAGCAAGGCAGTGGCCCATGCCATGCCTGCATAGGGAGGAGTTTGTGGGTCAGGCCGGCACACAGGGGAGAAGATTCTTTTCTTCCCCTCAAATATCATTTAATTTATAAAGTTAACCAGAGAAATGGGTTTCCTGTTTTCACCAAACAGAAATATCTTTTCTGGGTCATCTACGAATTCAGAAATTCAGGCTTACAACATTTAAATTGTACAATCATTCTTGTAGAAGTGTTGAATTATATGAGATTTGTAAGTCATCTTATCTTGCCCTTCATTTTGAAGATGAGGATACAGAAGTTTCCTTTTTTATTTTATTTTAATCTTTTATTTATTTACTTATTTATTTGATACAGGGTCTCACTACATAGCTCAGACTCATAGTGATCCTCCTGTCTCAGCCTCCCAGTGCTGGAATTACAGGCATGCACCACCATACCCAGTTTTGGTGGCCAGCTCAGCATGGGGCCAGCACAGCATGTAAGACTGGGGATTGAACCCATATCCTTGTGCTTGCCAAGTAGGCACTTAGACCACTGAGCTACCTCCCCAGCCCAGAAGCTTCCTTTTATCAGAATATTTAATTCTTCTATGCAGTCTAAGACTGAACTTACGTTTTCTACAAGCTTAAATTGCACTGTTGGTTCTCATAGAAAACAGTTTGCCAGGCCATGGTGGCACACGCCTGTAATCCCAGCACTTGGGAGGCTGAGGTAGGAGGATTGGTGTGAGTTTGAGACCAGCCTGGGCTACAAAAAGTGAGCTCAAGGCAAGCCTGAACTGCATAGTGAGACCCTGTCTCAAAAAGAAAAAAAAAATCCAAACATTATCATTAATTTGAAACTCACAATATTTTTCATCCAAATTACTTCTCAGCTAGCTTCTCCCCATCACAGGTCTGTACAATAAATTTCTTAAAGTTTTGTTTAAGAATTCACATTTTTGCCTTTCTATTCCATTTTATAAGATTTAAGTGCATATTTTGGTCTATGATTTTTTGTTTTGTTTTGTTTTTATATAAGATCTCACTATGTAGTACAGGCTGGTCTTGAACTCATTTATGTAGCCCAGGCTGGCGTCAACCCCACGGTGATCCAACTGCCTCAGCCTCCCAAGTGCTGGGATTACAGTCATGCACCATTGCAGCAGGCAAGTCAGTGACTTGAATTTTCATCTATCTTAATTTGAGGAAGCAGAAGAGCATTTGTAAAATGTGTGCTTTACAGTATGTCTGGTATCTCACATTTGACAGTTAAACAGTTCCAAACAAAACTGTGAGAAGCATTTAACTTAGAATTCTTTCACTTCATTTTTTAGGACCTCAAAGAGGCTGGGTAACTTTTTTTCCCTTCTTATATGATGGAGCTTTAGAAATGAGTCTTTTCTTTGAAAGGCAGAAGAATATTTACATATCATAAATCTTATAGGAAGCAGGTATGGCTAAGAAAATGTAGTGAGAGGCCACACTCTATAAACTCCAGAGTCTAGAAGATTTTTTTTTTTTTTTGAGACAGGGTCTCACTCTAGTTCAGGCTGGCCTTGAATGCACTATGTATGCCAGGCAGGCCTCAAATCAATGGTGATTGGGGCTGGGGAAATAGCTCAGTGGCATAAGTGCCTCCTTGGCAAGCTCAAGGTTCTGAGTTTGATCCCTGGTACTCCCCCCCAAAAAAATTACAGTGATCCTCCTGCCTCAGTCTCCTGAGTGCTGGGATTATATGCATGTGCTGCCATCCCTGGCTCTAGGATATTTAATTTATGTCCATTTTGATATATAAATCAGTAGTCTGCATCCTACTTTCCATGAAGCTCAAAACTAAAAACAGTGAGTGTACAAATCCAGAACTTCAGGAGTAGGAAAGAAAGGAAGGATTTTCTAATATCTTTTATACTCAAATGGATGTCTGCTACATGCAAAAGGAAAACATTGTAAGTAGCCAGACCCCTGGGAATATCCCTGATCTCTTCCCCTCCTTCACATCCCATGTCTAATATAAAAGCATGACTGATGTTTATCAAGCACTTAATGTGTGCCATGTACTGTGTTCAGTGCTTATAAACCTGACCAGTGCGATCACCACAATTTTGATGATTCTGAAATAAAAAGACCGATATTCATTGTGTGTGTGTGTGATGCTAGGGAATCTAACCCAGGGCTGTGGGCGTGCTAGGCAGATGCTCTACCACTAAGTTATAACCCCAACTCAAGAATGGTACTTTTAAGAGTGAATCTATACACATAGGACTGGTGGAGGCATATTCTCACTCAAGTTGCTATAACTCGGAGCTTACTCCCTATTAATATTAGTCCAGGTCCTCTTGGAAAGGAAGAAAGCAAAGAAGAAAGGTGCGCAGGCCAAGCAGCAGGGAGGGAGGTTAGATGGTAGGGTCTTAGATTGGATTGCAGTATTAAGAAAGTTCTGTAACACCAATGGAACATCTTGGATCTAAAGCAGCTCCCCAGAGTAGCTCCACATTGCCCGACTGCACTCATTCCTAAAGCTGACTTCAAAAAACATCACCTCAAAAAGGAAGAAGGGAAAAAGATATACTTAGGTATATATGCAGGATAGTTTGGATAATTGTAATTGGTAGATTTCTAATGGTCTTTTTTTTTTTTTTTTTTTTTTTTTTGCGAGACTGGGGTTCAAACTCACAACCTTGCACTTGCCAGCCAGGCACTTGTGCCATGGAGCTATCTCCCAAGCCTCTGATGGTCTTCTGAAAGGAGCACTTAATGCTTAAGTTTTTTAATTATTTTTTTCTTTTGAATTTCTTATAACTTTTTGTTATTTTTTTTTCCTTTAAACCAATCTTTCATGCTTATATCTGGTAACCTAAACAACTAATTTGAAGATAACATCAAGTGATACAACAACCATTGTTGAATTCTTACCAGTTTAGTGAAATTTTGTATCATTTCTTTTTGTGTGTGTGTGCAGGGTCTCACTGTGTAGCTTGAACTCATAATGATCCTCCTGTTTTCAGCCTCCCCAGCACTGGGATTACAGGTGCGTACCACCACACCCAGACTCAGTCACCCGGGCCCTGGTGTTTGTCTAAGCAAGCGCTTAGTCCACTGAGCTATCTCGCCGGCCCTTTGTATCATTTCTAATGCTCATTTTTTCTATTACCATTTTGTATTCTAGAAAGATACAGAGACAGAGAAATAGATGACCTCAGCAGGAAGCAGGAGTGGCCTTCTGGCAGAGAGGTTGTGGTCCCAAGTAGGTGTGACCCCTATGGAAGTCACTGCACCCTTCATTCATACTGCCTCCTCAGGCATCTTTAAGGGATGTCCTACCTGCTGCCCTCCTTCAAGCTTGTGTTACTGTTCACTCACCTAGACAATCTACAGATTTTCCTACTTCCAGTCTCAGTACCCTTAAAATGATTTCCTGCACTGCTGCTAGAGCGCTCTTTCTGAAACACAAGTTCAACTGTGTGATAGCCCAGTTTAAGACGTTGGGTGGAGACGTCTTCTGACATGCTTATGATAGGTCTGATGATCCACTAGCACATAAATGACAAGATTCTCACCAGCTTTCATTAAGCTGCTTTCAAAACTGCCTCATATTCTCTTTGGTAAGGCTGTCATGGTGAAATTTTTATACAGAGCTATGCCACTTGCCATATATCATTCATCAATTAAAAGACCTGTCAAGGGAACCAAGTGGGGTGGTATATACCTGTAATCCCAGGACTCAGAGGCTGACGCAGGAGGATCATTTCAGTACTAGTCTGAGCAATTTAGCAATTTAGTGAGAACCTGTGTCAAAACAAAACAAAACAAAAAACACTCTGTGCTTTTAATCATGTTATACCAGGACCCCTGGGACCCAGACACTCCCTACTTCTTTGATATCCTTACCATTCTGCACCTCAAATTTAATACTCAAAAAGTACAAGCAGCACCAGATCCAAGATGGCAGTCAGAGGGAGGCTGGTGAAGGAGCACAAAGAGATCCGCAAATGTGGAATGAAAAACTTTCATAACATTCAGGTTGATGCAGCTCATTTACTGACTTGGCAAGGACTTATCATTCCTGAGGACCCTGCATATGATAAGGGGGCCAACTTTCCAGCAAAGTAGACATTCAAACCACCAAAGATCAAAGCGCATTTAAGAGCAATGACCCAAACATTGATGAGAAAGGGCAGGTTTGCCTGTTGGCAATTAGCACCCTAGAATTAGAAGCCAGTGACCAAAGCCAACCAACCACATAATCCAGTCCCTCACAGCTCTGGTGAATGAGCCCCAGCCCAAACATGGGTTCCAAGCTGATTTAGCTGAAGAATATGCTAAGGACCATAAACAATTCTTTAAGAATGCTGAAGAATTTATAAAGGGATATGGGGGAAAGTAACCTATGGACTAAAATCTGCCACAAACGATTCCAACAAGTGCGAGCAGAGACCATGAGCAGCACATTCAGATACCCCATGGGAGTCTGGGAAATGGACACATGCTACTGCCTGGCATTCACTTGTGGCAGTCACTAACTTTCTACAGTTTTCATAATCAAAAGTGATCTAGTAACCTGTAAAGAGATAATGAAAAATTTCAGATATTCTAGTTCTGCATTGTTTTAAAAATCACTGCTTCAATTAAAAAAAAAAAACCACAATTATTTGTAGCTCCTACTGTGCTGCACCACATCTCCATGCCTTTCTCCTCCATCTGCCTGGAACACCATTTGTTCTCCTCTTCCTCTCCCTTCATGACTATTTGATTTTCCCTTTACATTCAGCTCAGCTAGCAGACATTTCTATATGTACAGATCATTTAGTCCAATCAGTAGCTCAGAGCAGTATCCTCAGACCTCAGGCAGAAGGTGATAGCTTCATAAGACAACAGACTGTATCTTCAGATGTGCTCAGCCATAATCATCCCCACTTCTTACTCCACCAGGAGTCTTATCTGTTCCTTTTCCTCCATCTTTTACTGTGAGCCACGGTTAAAACAGACAGCACTCACTTGATGTGAGTTAAAGTAAGAATATTCACCCAAATCTTCAATATGAATGGAGAGGCAGAAGTGAAGAGTCTGGTTGAGAAACCTTCTTGGCATGTCTTATAAAGAAGATCTCTAGCTTTGGACATTTAGCTTTGAATATTAGATGGGCGGAGCTGACAAAGATGAGGATAAGGGAAGATAGGGCTTGTCAACAAGCCATTGGTCCTTCTTGTTGTAATTTCTGAACTTCTGGCTTTTAATTTTTGAGCCCCCTGGGATTCACAGAATGGGGTCACTGGGATGAGGGAAGGGTTTGCTGATGATAAGCAACCTAAGGATTAGAATTTGGCAGAAGTAACTACAGTTACTAAACCTTCCATTTTTCACATGCTGATAAACTGCATCTAGAACTGTACATCTAGAGGTGGGGGATACTGCAGAGGAAAAAACAGTGAATAAAGAAAATGGCTTGGGTGGGAGCAGAGACACATACCTAGCAGAGACACAGTTTAACCAGTTTTCAGTAGGTACTGCCTGCTTTTATACATCTTGCAGAAGTCAGTATGGTAGAGGAATTGATACTAGGATGTTGTCAAGGAGCCTTCAGTCAAAACTTTATTTGGCAGAATTATGAGAAGGACTTGTAATATAAATGAGAAAAATAGATATAACTAAAACCACATCATTAACAATGTTGTTTATACTGTAATATTGGAAATGAGAACAACTTAATAAAAATTGTACTAGTCATTCAGAGTCTGCTCTAACCCTGTACAGACAGAGCACACAATTAAGTTTTGTATTAGAGCTTGATATACACCAATCTGAAGTAGAGAATCAAATAATGGAAAGAAATTAGATCTACTAGACTTTAAAAGTATTATAAAGCTACACTAAGTTAAAAGGGATTTTTTAGTACAAAAATAGGCAGATAAACATGAAAAGATAATCCATAAATGGACCCACGTATAAACAAAATTAGTCTATAATAAAAAGAGCCTTCCAGAGCAGTAAGTAGATATTCAATAAATGATATTAGGGAAAAAATGAGTATTTTTTGAAAAACTAAAAGTAAATTCATATTTTTCTCTCAGCAGCAAAAATAAATCCCAAGCTGAGGAGATAGCTCAGTGATCTACATGCCTACCTGGCAAGCACAAGGACCTGGATTCAATCCCTGGTACTGCATGCCATGTTGGCCAAAAGTGGGCATGATGGCACATGCCTGTAATTCCAGCCCTGGGGAGGCTGAGACAGCAGGATCACTATGAGTCAGAGCTGTGTAGTGAGACCCTATACCAAATAGACAAATAAAATATTAGAAATAAGTAAAAAACATATAGGCAAAAACTTATATATGAAAATTAAATCATTAAAGTACTGAAATAAACTAATAAGTTTTTGTAGAATCTTGGCATGGAGATAGCTTTTCCTATGTCTGAAAAAAAACTCAATAGTCATAAGGAAAAGAGTAGTTTACTGAAAAATGAAAACATCTTAATAGAAAAATACAATAAATGAAGTCAAGGATGATCAACAGTCTGGGGGTAAGAGTGGACAATACCTATGATATACAAGTTCTAATTCCTATAGTATAGATAGACATTTTAGACACCTAGAAGCTTGTGTGAGAATAAACAAAGAACATGAACTGGTAGTTCACAGAAAAAATAAAATAAAAGCACTCACCACAAACACAAAAATACCCAACTCCATTGCTAAATCAAAACAGACAAATTAAAACAGACTATGTAACTATTAAAAATGTGTGTAAAGCAATGGAGCATAAATTTTACATGAGAGGTTCTTTGGTTCCTCTAGAACCTGGTCTTGCAAAATTAGAGGAAAAGTCCTAAGGATATCCAAGAGAAAAAGCCAACATTTTCAGACCAAATAGTTGAATCTACTAAAGATAATAACATCTACTATTCCAACTCTCTAGTATTTGCTGTGTTGAAACTATCCTTTGTGCTTATTTGTAGGGTAGTGGACTAAAAGTGGCCAACCAAATTTCAGTTCCATATGCCACCTAAGTAAACAGAAAGTAAATATTTATTGTAAGTTGACTTGTAGACAAAATAGAACACTGCCCTGCACATTGTTTTTGTAAAGCAATGACATTTTCCAACCAAGCACATGCCATCCAACTTTCTGTCAATCACACCACTTTATTTTTTAATTTTTTTTTATTATACTTTTTTAAACCTAATTTATTTATTTATTTGTATTCTGGCTGGCTCAGCCTGCCCTGGGGGTGGGGCTGGCGCAGCATGTGGTGCCGGGGATCAAACCATAGTCCCTGTGGCTGCCTAAGCTTGCCTAAGCAGGCACTTTAGACCACTGAGCCATCTCTCCGGCCCCAATCACACCACTTTATATAGCAGAAAGACTAAAGTGGAGAAATGATTCTTGTACACACTAAATTGTTCTGCATGGTCTCACTTGAGATGACTGATATAAGGGCCTTGGCCTTTTTTATATTTAGAAATGAAATGGAAATAACGAAAAGAAAAAATACTAATGATATATCATTTTTAACCTCCCAAGCTGGCCAGTGTTACAGTTTGGATCAAGAATGTCCTCCAGACTCTCCTCTGTTAAAGCTGCAGTTCTTGGGCTGGGGAGATAGCTCCATGGAACAAGTGCCTGCCTGGCAAGTGCAAGGTTGTGAGTTCGAACTCCGGTCCTGCAAAAAAAAAGCTGCAGTTCTGGATGGTGACACTACTAACAGCTAATGGTGGGAAGCTTAAGAGGTATGGTCTAGTTAGGAGATGGGTCACTGGGGATGCACTTCTAAGGGCTATGTCTTGTCTCTGGACCCTCTCTCTGTGTTTCTTAGCAACTGTGAGATAAGTAGCTTTCCTCTACTACATATTTCTGCCATGACAGACTGCTTCACTATAGCCCAAAAGCCACTAGACCAACCAACCACTGATGGAAGTCTTTGAAACCATTACCTAAATCTTTCCTTCTTTAAATTGATTTCAAGAGCCGGGTGTGGTGGTGCATGCCTGTAATCCCAGCACTTGGGAGGCTGAGGCAGGAGGACTGGTGAGAGTTCGAGACCAGCCTGGGCTACAAAAGTGAGCTCAAGGCCAACCTGAACTGCATAGTGAGACCCTGTCTCAAAAAGACAATAAATAAATAAATAAACAAACAAACAAACAATAAATAAAATAAATTGATTTCACTGGATATTTTGTTACAATAATAGAAATTAAACAATATAGCAAAGCTATAAAACACATTGTGTTAGCTTTCAGTCACTGTAACACAAATACCTGAAGTGACTTGAAAGGAAGAAAATTTTATTTTTCCTCATGATTTTGAAGGTTTCAGTTCATAGTTTCCTGACCCTGTTGCTTTGAGCCTGTGGTGGTATAATGCATCATGGCAGAAGTATGTGGTAGAAGTGGCCTGTTCACCTCATGGTGCTGGGAAGCAGAGAGACAGGAAGGGGCCAGCATCTCAATACCCCCTGCAAGGGTAGGCCTCTAGTAACCTAACTTCCCTTTACTAGTCCCTACCACTTAGAGGTTCCACTGGATCCTAATCCTTCCATGAGTTTGAACCCAAGCCTTCAATGCTTGGCCTTTGAAGAATATTCCAGATCCAAACAACAGTACACCTGACTAGCACATAAGGAAATTGGAAATACTGGTGGAAAACTATACTTATAATGCTTTTGGGAAAAAACCTAACAATATTTGTAAAAATGTCAAGTGTGTATGTATATTTAACATAGAGGATCCTTTTCTAGTCTTACAAATAGAGTCATACATGAACAGAAGGATATATAATAAAGTTAGTATATTTCGGCATTATTTAATAAAAAGTAAAAAAAGTAAATTCTGAAAGAAAGAAATATAGCGGAGAGATTTTTTTATACAATGCTATGGAGTAATATTCAGTAAGTATTTTAAATTAAAAAAATGTAGAACTGCATATATAATATGATTTGTTAAAAAGTGAAAGAGAAATATTTTTTAAGAACTTAAGATAAGGGGCCAGCAGGATAGCTCAGCGGTCTGAGGCGCCTGCTTAGGCAAGCTTGGGCAGCCATAGGGACCATGGTTCGATCCCCGGCACCACATGCTGTGCCAGCCCCACCCCCAGGGCAAGCTGAGCCAGCCACAGCATAAATAAAGCTTAAAAAACTAAAAAAAAATTTAAGATGAATATTTAGTAGTTAACTCTGTGGAACATGTCAGGGAGATGAGTTTCTATTTTTTACCTTAGTGTCTTCTTAGTGTTTGGAAAATTCCATGAGCATGTATTAGTTTTATTTTATTATTATTATTATTTTATTTTTTATTTATTTATTTATTTTGCAGGACTGGGGTTCAAATTCACGACCTTGCACTTGCCACACAGGCACTTGTGCCATGGAGCTATCTCCCCAGCCCCCTAATTTTTAAAAAATCTTTTATTTATTTGGTACAGGGTCTCCCTACATAGTTCAGAATCGTAGTGATTCTCCTGATCCTCCTGTCTCAGCCTTCCCAGCACTGGGGCTACAGGTGTGCACCACCACACCCAGTTTCAGTGGCTGGCATGGCGTGCCTGGGGATTTGGGGCCGGCACAACATGTTGTACTGGGGATTGAACTCAGGTCCTTGCGCTTGCCAGGCAGGCACTTAGACTGCCAAGCTATCTCTCCAGCCCTCATGTATTACTTTTGAAATAAAAAAAAAGCTTTTATTACAAGTGAAAAAGATAAATTCCCTCAATCAAGGAAAGTTTCTGTAGAAAACATGGAAGTGTTTTCATTTTACCTTTATTAGAAACATTTATTCAGAGCCGTGTGTAGTGGTGCACGCCTATAATCCCAGCACTTGGGAGGCTGAGGCAGGAGGATTAGTGCAAGTTCAAGACCAGCCTGGGCTACAAAAGTGAGCTCAAGGCCAGCGTGAACTGTATAATGAAACCCTGTCTTAAAAAGACAAAAAAAAAGAAAGAAACATTTATTCAGCTCTCTTGACTAAGTTGTAAGCATCTAAATAAATTTAGTTTCAGTAATTATTCCCTCCATCTGTACATGCATCAGTTTTTGGTTGTGGAAGTTAGATGCATAGCCTTGAGAAATGAAGGTGACAGAACTTCTAGTCTACCATCTATATATCCACTGTAGCTCTCATTTACTTGCAAAATGGACATAATTCAGAAAAGCTGAAGGTTAAAAACTTTAGAGTGAAGTTCATACCCCTATTAACTTTTAAAAGCTGTCCTTTCTCAGAGATATTACAATAGATTGAATTACAAGTTTGGATGAATTAGAGATTAAGAAAATTTCTGGAACATATCTTGAGTTGTCAGTTACCTATGCTATATATCAATGGCATAGTCCAACAGTTCGTTTTTCATTATTGCTTAGATATGTCACAAAGAATATGGAAAAGAAGCGAGTCACAATGTTTGGTCTGTGGTTCCACAAGATCACCGAAGTGTCTTTGTTGTCATCAGATATTCAAAGTGTTAAATGCATACCAGGCACTTACACTATAATATTTAGTTCTGTATCCCCTACCAACATATAGCATATAATATGAATACAACATAATCTAGTGTAATAAAATATTTCTGAATAAATGAAGAGATATTAAGGAGCATGTAAAAGAGCCAAGTTCCTCCAGATTTAATTATTACACTCCAGCTTCAACCCTCAGTGATACCCAAGCACATTCAAAATAGCTGACTCTCCTCTAAGTTTGGCATTCAAAATACTTTGTCACCTATATCTGCTTCTTTAAGTTAGTTCTTGACACTGCTGTCAAACCTAATTATTTACAATTCTTTACTATTTTATTATTTTATACCATTATGCCTTTTCCTGCTTCAAAAACTGGCCTATGCACTTGTCTGTTTGAAAAACTTGTACTCATCCTTTGACACCAGGTTCAGAAGTCAGCCTTTCAAAAGATCATCCTAGCTCTTCTTTCTGTGTCTTAGGTGTATCTATTGTCACACTTAAGGCTATCCTTCAGGTCCTTATGGCATATTCATTTAGGAGAACATTTATTTAGGAGAATATATATAAATCCCCACTCATAGAGACCCTGTCCAACCAATCTTTCTGTCTCTAACATATAGCACAGCTCCTGATGAGAAGGAACTACTCAATATATTTTGTAAATGAATAGAGAAATCAAAGGATGAATCAGTCATACTACAGCCAAAGGATTTCTTTGTAGTATGCCTTTTCTTGATGTACTGGTAAATCTAGTAATGCATACATTTCTCTTGGATTCCATTGCTATACCTACCTGGCCCGAGGCAGCAGGGACCATCCACGGTATAGTGAGATGCCTGCACCAACATGTCGAGTGTCAACTGTCAGTTGGTGTAATCTCGCATAGTGAAAGATTAACTTTAGAACAACACCAAAACACTGAGTATATGTCTTTTAAATCTTCATGTGTTCTTTTAAGCAGATGCTTGATTTTTTCCCCCCACATAGCTAGTGTCTCTCCAAACGTGCTTAGATGGCAAACTGTTTTCTTTGGCAAATTGATTAATGGGGACAATTACTCATATGCCTGGTTGCATGACATTTCCAGTAACACTGTCATTTTGTTTATGGCATGCTCAGTAAAAATACTCTGGAATTCAGCAAGGGAGGGACCACCTGTCTGCTAGAAATGCTAAAAGGAAAAGCCAAGAAGAATGCTGAAAACAACCTAATTCTGTCATCAACCTCCCCCCACAACAAACTGTCTCATCCAAGCTTAGCAATAGCACCTGTGGAAACAAGAACAGCTTTGCTGGCTGGGACAGAACTGCTCCGCAGGCACCTTGTCAGACTGCCTAAGGAGAGCAGAGCAAAGGCACTGGGCATGGCAAGCACCCTGGGAATAGCAAGGAGGGGCAGAGGTCTTGATTGAGGGCTAGAAACAAGGGAGTCAGACATGAAGGAGAAAATGGATGGGAGCTGGGGAACAGCGGAAGACACAGCTGTGAGACTGGACACCTGGGAAGAGGAGCTGCCCGCTGAGTCCACCTGGGGGACGTCAGCATGGGTGAGGAAGAGCAGGAAGGGCGGGAGGCCAGGAAAAGGCACAATGCTCTTGTTCAGAGGAACTATAACTGAGCAGGAAGGCAACAAGCACCTGTTTGGACCTCACCTGCAGCAGCAAAACAGCAAACCAATAAATTCCGTACCTGCTGCCTAAGTTGAGAAATACAGAAGGCCTGAGGTTTTCCAAGATAAAACAAACTGGGGGGAATCTATTAAGAATTAGGGTAAAAGTAACACCCCTCAACCTGCTGTCTTGAAAATCACAAAACACAACAACAAAAAATTGCAGGAAAAAAGAGCAAGGGTGAAGCTGCAGGGAACAGGGTAAGAAAGTCCAGGCAGAAGACCAAACCAAGTGCCAAAGCCTACAGGAAAAGATCCACATCTCTTGCACAAGCCCTAACTGTGCATGCGTCAGCAAGTGCGAGGCCATCTTGAACCCGCAACAAACATCGTGTAAAAAGCCGTTTAGGGAAGGCCACATTCCGTGGGGTTGATCAGCTAACTTTCTCTTCTAGTTTAGCAAAATGCCTGGAAACCAGAGCTCAGGTGTAAAACGCACAATACTATGTCCTCCTCGTAAAAGAGAAAGGGGACTGTTGCTACTTCTGTGTTTTGAATCATAAAATGGCAAGGGCAGCAGGGATGTTAAAATTTGTATGCATTATTAAATGACTTCAGCAAAAAAAAAGAGCTAAATTGTAAAAACTCTCCATTGTGATGATGTGATCTTGTTAGGAAATAAGGTATCTAAAGATCTAAAGAAAAAAAGGAACAAAGATATTTGTGTGGGAAACAGTCTCTTGCCTATGGGAAGTCCCTGAGGACCACTGTGGTCACATGTGCAGAAAGTTCCAGCAGAAGTCCTCAGAAAACCCTGGCTAGCAAGTCTGGCCCAGAAATGAAAACAGAACACTGTTTCGCTGAGATTAAAAAACAAGCAAATAAACAAGCAAAGCTTGTTCACCCGCCCCACAGAAGATGCTGCTGGAGCTGTTCTGGAGACTCCTCCAGAGAGAGGACTGTCAGAAGGGTGAGAATCTACACGGGCTTGTTTACAAAATAAGGAGAAAAGGGTGCTTTTTGAAACTTGTCTGAGATAAACTCAGAGTACAAATTGTTAAAAGGGTATTTCATACAGCCAGCAAAAATTTTTTTTAGTGATGGGACACATTTGTGTAAGACAAAACTGGCTACTAAGCAAAACTACACTAGTTAACTCTGTGTGTGTTGATTCCTCAGTTGAACCCAGGACCTTCTCATGGAGCTACAGTCCCAGCCCCTCTTATTACTTTTTATTTTTGAGATTAGGTTTTGCTAGGTTGCCCAGGGTGCAATTGAACTTGGGACCTTCCTACATCAGCCTCCCAGAATGCTGGGATTACAGACATATGACACCATACCCAACTGTGCTCTCACAAAGGACTGCCCTTGGTGACAGAAATCATGATTCCAAGTGGCAGTGTCTATATTCCAAAGAGACAATACTGACATATTTTTTAAAACTATGAGGTGTCATTACTAATAATTTTATATTTTGTCACAGAAAATATTATGTGCTATCCTGTTTTTATAACAATTAACCAAAGAAGACTGACATTAACAACCTTCATATTTAAACAAATATTTCTGAAAACAATTCTATATATAAGCAGAAAGATTTAAGGATATATTCCAGAATGAAAATCTTCATACATAGATGAGAGATGCTTTTTAGAGCCTTTTAAAATTAAAAGAACTAAGCTGGGTGTGGCGGCACACTCCTGTAATCCCCACACTTGGGAGGCTGAGGCAGGAGGACTGGTGTGAGTTCGAGACCAGCCTGGACTACAAAAGTAAGTTCAAGGCCAGCCTGAACTGCACAGTGAGACTCTGTCTCAAAAAGACAAAAATAAATAAATAAATAAATAAAAATAAAAGAACGAAAAATATGTTTTAAAAATGTCTTGGGGCTTAGGGTGTGGCCCAGTGGTAAAGCCAATACTTAGCAAGCACGAGGCCTGCGATTCAATCCCAATCATAAGAAAAAATAACCTAAGTGGGTAAATGAATCAAAGGGTGAGTAAAGATAAGTGACTCTGATGACCCAAATACAAAAATAGCAAAGTCCAAATATACAGTAATTCCAGAAAGTCAAAATATTTATATCTAGCAAGAAATAGCACCTAACTAAAGGCAAGAAACATTGCTATAACACAAACTTTGTAAACATTGTTTGTGAGCCTTTGAATATATCTTTGTGGTCATAAGTATGTGTGATGGACTCCCAGTAGCAAATTTTAGTTTACACATTTTTCCCTCGGGAATGGGGAAGAATGAAGCAAAACATGGAACATTTAAGACTAAAATGGTTCTTCTACTGCCCTGGTGAAATTTTCAGGTACCAAAACACACTCTTTTGAATGGCCCAGGATGCCTGTCCTTCTATGCTTACAGATCCAGAAGAGCAGCTCCCAGATTCCTATTCAGAAGGGCTTGCCTGATAGCTCAATTGATTAAAACACCTGATTTGGCAGTCACTCAAGCACCAGGGCCTGAGGTTTGATGACCACCTCCACATGGAGCATGAGACCTGCCCTTAATGCAGTGAGCCAGCCAAAAAAAAAAAAAAGCTTCACAAGTTTGGGGGGGAGGGCTTTCTATTTACCTTAGTGGTTTAAGTGCTTGTGCTGGCAACTCCAGTCACGGGGACCATGGTTCAATCCCTAGACTAACCCTTAAGGCAGCCTGAGTCAGGCCTCCCCCCCAAAAAAAAAATCCTATTCAGGAAAGTATCCTGGGTTTATCCAAACTGACATGGGAAGCAACCACCTCAGTAGTGAATTCTGATGGAAGAAGGTGCTTTTCTAAAACAAATTCAAGCTATACATGTGCATTGAGGTTCTTTATTTACTCTATAATATGCAGTAGTAACTTCAAGCATCTTCACATCTGATGCAGTAGAATACAATGTACCAGCCCCATGTGTGTTGTTGGTTAAGCCCTCAGAGAACTGTGGAAGAAGAGATCTAATCACTTGTTCTTCCTTCAGCAATCTCCTATCACCCTACCCTGGTCTCAGCAATTATCCAGGGTCTACTTGCTCATCCGATGCGCAAAGATCTGCCACAGCAATCAGATCCACAAGACTACTTATTCCTCTTTTCTCACCTATATAAGCCTCATATTAAAATTGGTACTAGGCAAGAGAAAAAGCATATTCACACTGAAGTGTAAATGACAAATAGTGGTGCTTGGCCAGCAGTCTTGTACAACAGCAGTTCAGTTTTAGGTCTCTACTTATTAGCTACATAAATTTCCTATTATTTCTTCAAATATGGACACACCTTATTCTTCTCTACTGGGCAAAATATTTGCGTGGTTATACGCAGCACAATGTCTACTAGTAAAGGGTGATCTGGACAGCTGTTGAATGTGAGTGCCAGCTTTTAGTGTGGTACTAAAGAGGAAGAGGTGGGGAAAAGCTTGAACATAGAAGGTTTTAGTTCCTTGAGCTTTATTTTCTCTTCCTTATTTTTATGCTGATTGGGGCTGGTTTTCCTCTGCTGTCAACAAACTGTTTCAGACTTCTTGGCATTATTGACTTATTTTTCTCCCGCTGACCAAGCTGGAGGCTGAGTTATGTGCTCACTCTGAAAATGCTCCTTCAGAATCATGCCCCTGAGCTTTCTAACCAAGGCAGAGAGTAAGTAGGTACTGTGCTGTATGCAAATGCACACATATTTCTCCGTGTAGGCCACAAGGAGGGAGGCACATTGCAAATGCCTTTAGAACAAAAACTTTTGAGACAGGGTATTTCATGGCATCATTGAAAATAAGCTTTTAGAAAACAAAAAAAGTACAGAAGAATAGTTATCTATAAAGTAAGTTGCAAAAAAAAATCACACAAAACATGACTAATACTTCAACAGTGAGTTCACCTCAAGCATTTCATGAATTTTACATGACCCACCCACTTTTTCTCTGTACCTCTTAAGATTACCATATCAGCAGCAATAATACTCTATTGTTCAAGTGCCAGATTTACATCTCAACATAGCCCTGGCATTCCTGAATGTAGAATACTGTACTGTTTGCTGCCTCTTTTCTGATTTCTATTATAAGGTTAATTAATGTTCCTTGACCCTCTCCTAATCTCATGCCACCTCTTGCTTCTTGGCAGCCAGTTATTTTTTTTCCTTTGTGTCGGTTTTTTTCCTTTCCTTTCTCTTCTTTGTCATGAGGTGAACTACCTGAAATTCATTCTGCAAACGCTGCTACATTTTAATGTCTTTATCTTTCAGCACATATGATCTTTTTGAAATGACAAGCCAGGGGCAAAGACCTTTCCTGGCACAATTCTCAGATACTTTCTTCCCCAGATTTATGTTGTATGGGAAGATGGTCAGAAGTTAGGGGTTTCATGGCTACTTGAGTCTCTTTCTTGGTAGGCCTTTAAATAAAAAAGAGGATTTGCTGTTTTGAGATTGTACTGGAGATGAGTTTAGCAAAAATTTCCACACCAGAATTGCATCAGAAAATTTTTATTTCCAATGGAAGTGTGGAAAAGGGTGGGGTAATTTTAAAATATTTGTACTCATATGTGTCAAATTTAATGGAAAATCATCCAGAACCAAACAAGCTATTTAAAGGAACTTTCTTTCTTTCCCATAATTCCTCTGGGATTGTAAGCCCCAATAGACTCATAAGGTTCAAGGAGTAACTTGATCATTTTGGTTCTGTTTGTATACCTGTGCGCGCGCGCGCTCTCTCTCTCTCTCTCTCTCTCTCTCTCTCTCTCTCTCTCTCTCTCTCTTTCTCTCTCCCATCTTTCTTGGCAGTACGGGGGATTAAATCCAGGGCCTTCTTATTGAGCTACATACCCCAGATCTTTAAAAGAAAAATAAAATTTCAGGCAGGGTCTTGGTAAATTGTTCGGTTGCCCAGGCTGGGCTCAAACTTGCAGTCCTCCTTTCCCTACCTCCCACATCACAGGGATTTCAGACTTGTGCTACCGAGACCAGCTGACACCTGCACTATTTGCCTGCAGATGAGTGAGACTGGAGATGGCTATGTAGAGGGAGATGAAGGCACAGAAGGTACGCAGACAAAGTTAAGAGTGCGTGCCTGCGTGCACACCGTGGTGTTTTGGATGTTACTACCAGAGAGCGCAGCAGCGGAAGGAAGCGCAGTGCACGACGGGCCGACAGTGCCTCTGTGTGGGTGGCTGGGAGTACATGAGATGTGTCTGTGTGCTGGAAGGGAGTGAAGGAAGGAGAAATGCATGCATTCTTCAACAGGAATTACATGCGTTGGAGGTTCTTTTGAGAGTATAAAAAGGAAGAATTGAGAACCACAGAATATGCCCAGGATCCTGACCGCACATTCTTCTAAATTGCCCCCAACCCGCTAAAACAAATATTTGCTGTGTTCCTTTTCCCTTTGCCCAGCGTCTGCCTGATGCTTGGTTCTCCCTACCCACTGGAAACACCCCTCTGACTTCATCAGCACATGGATTTCACATTTGATCTGCATTAATTTTCATCAGTACCCTGTTTAGAGAGTGATCTTAGTCTTGAGTGTGTATTTCCCTCACTTGAATTCTTCCTTTCTTGTTCTCTCTTCACTTGTCATCAATTCTGAGTACTCCTCAGCAAATGTTAACATATTACTGTACAATACCTTTTCATAAGATTTTCTTCCCTTTACAGAGCCTTTTATGACATGATTAGGATTTATTTTTTAAAAAACTGCAATGTTGGAGATGGAGTCTAGGCCTCAGGCAAGTGTTAGGTCAGTGCTGGGTCACTGAGCTACATCCCCAGCACAGAATTTATTTTTTAAATTAAAATTTGTCTCTCGAATTTTTTTCTCTTTCTCTCTTTGATGGTGATACCTGAGATTAAACCACTGAGCTTCAAATTATGTGTCACACTGCCTACATCCCAGCCCTTTTAAACGTTTTTACATTTTGAGGCAGGCTGTCAGTAGGTTGCCCAGGCTGAGTTTGAATGTCGTCTTGGTGCCTCAGCCTCCTAGAGTGCTGGGATTACAGGTGTGTGCCACCGTACCTGTTCCTCCCCACTTCTGGTTCTGGGGATTAAAGGCACAGTGGTTCTATCATTGAGCAAGACCCCCAGTCTTATGCTTTTTATGTTGGGGAGATTTACAAAATTATTAAATTCTAGAGGTGGGGATGTAGCTCAGTGGTAGAGTGCTTGCCTTACATGCACAAAGTCCTGAGTTCAATCCCCAGTACCACAAAAACATTTATAATATTCTATTCTGTGTAAAATTCCAAATCTGCACAAATAATACAATGTATACCCCACATCCACCATCACCAGATTTTAATACATTGGCTTCACATCTGTATAAGCTAAGTGTACAGCTAACTGCCCATGGTCCTCCTCATCCCATTCCTCCCTCTCCCTCTCTCCCTACAGATAACCACACTCCCAAAGCAAGGATGGGAAGGTGTAGAGCTGTGTGTGTGTATGTACAGTGACCCTGTATGGTCAAAGTCTACTGCATTGCCCAAAGGTCTTTGTTCTCCCTCCCAGCAGGGGGAAGGGCTAGTGATTGAGCCCCATAATTGCTCAAACACAGCATAAGCAAGGTCTGTTGGGTGGAGGAGATAGCTGAGTGGCATAAGTGCCTGTCCTGAGTTTGATCCCTGGTACAAAGAAAAAAAAGAAAGAAGGAAAGGAAAGGAAAGGAAAGGAAAGGAAATGAAAGGAAAGGAAAGGAAAGGAAAGGAAGAGAAACAGCACAATCTATGGGCTGCCTGAAGGCCAGAGAGTGAGATAGATGAGCACTTCTTCAGTCTTTGCAAAGGTGTGAGCCCAAGGCTTGCAGGAGGCTGAATCCCTGTCAGCTGAGACCCTTCCTACAAGGCAGGTGGGATGCAAGAAGAGAGAGCAGCACAGCCACAGCAGGCTGACCTGGGAAAAGGAAGAAACCTCCGTTCTGAGGAAGGGGCTTAGTAGTGGCTAGGGGCTGTGAACTGAAGACCCACTGCATCCCAGAGGAGGAGATGCCCTGAGGTGGAGAGCAGCTTTACACAGCTTTTGTTTCCCTGAGCTTCTGAAAGGACAGGGCTCAGGGTGCCTTCATGAATGCAGCCTGGGGGTGGGTGGTGTGCCCTGGCTGGGCCTGAAAACCATTTCCAGTCTGCCAGATATATTGCCAACCACACGACCTGCCTGGGTGGCATCCACATGAAACATCGACCTGCTTTAGTTCCTGGAAGCACTGTGGGTCCAACAAGACCATTCAACACTATTTACGTGCCTACTTTGAACATTTTGTTATAAAGTGAATCGTACAGTATGTGGTCTTTTGTATTTTGTATTTAAAAACACAGGTTTAATCACATGGTTATGCGTATCTGTACTTTATATTTGAAACCTGGCCTTCCTGTCCGGCCAGACTGGTCTTTAACTCCTAGACTCAGGGGGCCCTCCCACCTCAGCCTCTTCACTTTACTTCGTTCTGCCTAATGCTCAAATATTCCTTTACGGTATGAGTATAGTCTACAGTTGGCTCCATTCGCCCACTGATGGGCATTTGGGTTGTTTCCACTTTCTGTCCATTATGAATCATACCACTAGCAGAGAGTATTTGTATACAAGTTTGTGCGTAATTATATTTTCATTTCTCTTGGCTATATACTCAGGAATGGTCATATGGCAACCCTCTAATATTCTGAGGAATTGCGAAAAGTATTTCCCCCAAATCTTAATATTATTTTTAAAAAATTATGTATTTTGTACAGAGTTTCACTACAGAGCTCGGATTTGCCGTCCTCCTCCTGTTTTCAGCCTCTGCAGCGCTGGGATTATAGGCGTGCGCTACCACACCCCGACACGCGCTGGGTGGAGGGGGAGCGGGGAGCAGCCGTGCGGCTTTCGGCTTGCGATAGCGGGGACCGAACCCAGTCCCTACGCTTGCCTAAGCAGGCACTTAGTCCGCTGAGCTGTCTTACCGGTCCAACACCTCAATATTCTTATTATAAGACAAAACACCTGGATTTGGTGCGTATTTCTCCAGTGTCCCACGGGAGGCCGCTGTCAAGGTTCGACACTTCCTTTTCCGAGGCCCAAGACTCTCTGAACTAAAACATCTGACCGGGTGCTCGACTGAAAGCGTACTGTCGGCGTCCAGCCGGGCCCCGCCTCCTAGCGCTTGCTGACCACAGGATAACCGATGCCTGCAGCAGAGGCCCTATGGACCTTGTAGTTTTCTTTCCACATACCTGCGCAGAAACTGTGGAAGCAAAACTACAATCCCCAGAATGCTCCTGTTATACGGAGGCCGACTGGGCCATTCCGCGTAGGGTACTCCCGCCCTCTTCAGTCTCTGCAGTTCTCCAGGGCGTCTGTAAACACCCCAGAGACTGTCATGGAGAGGGAGGCGGCGGCAGCGGCGGCGCAGGGAGGCGTTTGGAGCCACTTCCAGGGCCCGCGCTGCCATTCCTGAACCGGTCCCCGCACCCCCTGACTGTGGCATCAGAAAGCTAACTGTTAGGCAAGAGGAGGCAAGCAGTCAGAACCCCATCCCCTTCTTCTCGGGGCGGGGGCCGGCCCGGCCCGGCC
>PVKN010005524.1:0-30572 GCA_004027915.1 Capromys pilorides | reverse complement strand
TGTTATTTATGAAATGTTGTTGGTGTAGTACAGACACCTTGGAAATTTTGCTCCAGGGAGCTAGTGCTCTTGGTGGGTGCGTTGCAGAGTGCTGGTCAATCTGGCAGGAAGCGCTGGCCTGCCTGTAGAGCTGGTACTGCAGATGTGCGCCCTGTGCCCAGCACGCTGTGCCTGCTCTCTTTATGTGACTTCAGCTGTACTGCTGAGTGTGAGCCCTGTCCGCAGAGATGTACACTGTACGTGGATGGGGTGAATGGGCTGAAGGAACACCAGTGAGTACATGTCCGAGTCCATCCATAGCAAAGCCACGTGCTGCTGGAAATGCTGGAGCGTGTTCACAAATTCGTGGTCTCGCATTCTTTGTTCTTGTAGGAAGCGCAAATCCAAGTAGTCACATGTACAGGGCAGGGAACTGTGAACTTGTGTTTCAGGGTGAGATTGAGCTTCCTGGGCTGATCCCATTGAAAATAATGAAGAAAATTTAGTGCTTTCAGAGCAAGGAAATTGGATGCCTAGGTTTTTGAAGCAGATAGCGGCATATTTTAAATGACTTTAAAATATGGTAGGTCTGTTCTCTCAGTTTTTGGTTCCCAGTGTTGCCATCGGAGTCTGAAGTTATGACTTTCTTAGCTGTAGCTGAGGGTTCTCTTGTTACACGGAATTGTTGACTTGAATCTGTCTGGGTTCAGTGGCTTCAGTTTCTGACTGCATTATGTTGATCTCCATGTGGGGTCCTAGTGCAAACTGTCCTCAACCACCCCTTTCTCACCCTGTGGACAGGTGACAGCCATGTGGGTGTCATTTACACCCATCACCACCACCCCCTGCAGGACTCACTCAGGAGGGAAACATTCACCCCAAGTCGTTAGAAGTATCTCTTTCCAAATCCTCAATGTTTTTAATTATTGGTAGGGAGAAAAAAAATATCTTAGTTTAGCATCACAACTTGTGACACAGCTTGGTACTGGTCTTGTGGGGCACAGTGTCTGCTGTGAATGGAGGGAATCTGCACCGATTCTGATTATGTGTCTTCCTGATATGGCTTGGTGGGTCAGAAGTGGCAGTGTTTCTCCCAGACCCTAAAGTCTCTGAGGCTGGGCAGATAATCTGTCACCTTTAATTAACCTCAGTGTAGGAACTGGCTCTGATAGGTGACAATGGAGTTGTGCTTGTTGAACGAACAAGTTAACAACTAAATGAACTTGCAGCCTCCATAGGAGCAAAACAGTGACCTAGATTAAGATCAGTATCCTAAACTAACAATGCAGTTTCTGGTTATATAGGGGTGTGTGTGTGTGTGTGTGTGTGTGTGTGTGTGTGTGTGGTGATTGTTGTTGCTGGATATGGAATTTGCATTGAGTAGGACTGGTATAATTTAAGACCATCCTGTGGTCTTTCTCTTCCTCCTTTTCTGCAGTCTTTTTCTCCAGTCCTTTGTAGGAAGTCTGGGTTACTCAGATAGTTGCAACAAAATCAAGACTTCCTTTTGCTGCAGCTTTGACTGGTAAGATTTATGGGAGTCTTTTTAACTTTATATTTCACTCTTTTTTCCAAATTTTCTGTAGTGAGTATGGTTACTTTTCTTGGTGATATCGAACATCTAAGCCAAGACCTGGGCCTTTCCACTGAGTTACATCTCCTAGTCCTTATTATTTTATTTCTGTATTTTGAATCTTATTCTCTTGAAATGCCATGCTGGGCCCAAACTTGGAATCCTCCTGCCTCATCCTCCTAATATGATGTGCTGATTATGTTTTTGTTTTTGTTTTTTGAAACAGAGTCTCACTATGTAGTTTGGACTGTCTGTATTCACTCTGCAGCCCAGGCTGGCCTTGAACTCATGGCAGTCCCTCCTGCCTCAGCCATCCTAGTGCTGGGATTACAGGGGCATACCACTATGCCTGGCTCTACTTTTTTTTTTTTTTTTTTTTAAAGACACTTTAGGGCCAGGGAGATAGCTCAGTGGAATAAGTGCTTGCCTGGCAAGCTCAGTGTCCTGAGTTCAATCCCCGGTACCGGAAAAATAAAATAAATAAAAACACTTTATTTCAAGCATAAAAATTGAGTAATGGATTTCTTTTTTCTTTCTTTCTTTTTCTTTTTGTGGCCTGCTCAGCCCACCCTGGGGCAAGGCTTACACAGCATGTGGTGCCAGGGATCGAACCACAGTCCCTGAGTGCTTGCCTAAGCAGGAGCTTTAGACCACTGGGCTATCTTATAGGCCCATGAATTTCTACATGCCTGTCACTCCGTGTCTACAGTTCCCACCTTGTAGCCACACCTTCCCCTCTTGCTCATTTACTCAGAAGTACATCACAGATAGATGGGAATCCCTTCTAAAAATGTAACTGCAATGTCATTATCACACACAGAAATTAATAGTGAATTCCTCCTATCCTGGTGCCCACCCCCTTCAGATTTCCCTTTCTGTCTCAAGTTTTCTTCTTTCTTAGCATGCTGATTAGAAGCAGCCCTGGATTAGGTCCAAAAGCAGGGTCTGGCGGGTGTGTCTCTTAACCTGGAGTTTCCATCTCACCCTCTTTTGTTCTCAGTATAGTTTAGTCACTGAAGGGACAGGGCCATTTGTCTTCTAGGAGTCCCGACATTGCTTACAGATTGGAGTCCTACACATCTGCTTGCTCTGTCCCTCTCCCCTGTCTTCCTATAAATTGATTGTTGGACCCAGAGATCTGATCAAACTCATTTGATGATCGAGGTGGTGGTGATTTTCGGCCAGAGTTGTCTCATAAATGGTGCTGCATGAGTCTGTTGGGAGAAGAAGAAATGACCTGGGTGACTCTAGCTTTTTCATAGTTGTTGCTTGATCCCTGTACCTATCTTTATTTGTTTAACAGTTCAGGCTGGCCTTGAGCTCACTGTGCAGCTTAAGTTGACCTGTACCTCTTGCCTTCACCTCCCAGGGGCTGGGGTTCCAGGTGTGTGCCATGCCCAGCTTTATCCCCTGTCCTTTTTGTGGTTTACTTTGGTTGCTGGCATCAGGTACTTAGCCATGCCAATGGACTCCACGTGCCACAGAGCATGCTAGAGATCACAGCTTCTGCACTTGAGCCAGGATAAAAAAAAAAGTAATTCAGTGTGGTGATACTTGTTTGTAATCAAAGAACTCTGGGAAGGGGCTGGTGAGATAGCTCAGCAGTGTAAAGCCCCTGCTTAGACAAGCTTAGGCAACCTCAGGGATAATGGTTCGATCCCTGGCACCACATGCTGTGACAGCCCCACCCCCAGGGCAGAGTGAGTGGGCCATAATATAAAAAACAAACAAAAAAAAGAACTCTGGGAGGCTGAGGCAGGAGGAATCATAAATTCATTCAAACCTGTTAGTGACTTGGTGAAGACCCTGTCTCAAAGTAAAACTAAATAAAAGGGCCTGGATTGTAGCTCAGTGCAGAGTTCCTAGTTTCAACTCCAAGGACCAAAGGGAGGAAAAAGAAAACAACAAGATGCAGGAAGTAATTCATTGTAACCACTAAAGCATTTTACTACATTGTTTTAGACCCAGTAAAAACATGTATAACATAGTTTCTAGTTCCCTGCTGTTGTTTGTAACTGCTGCATTGAAATGTATCATCTTAGTGAGTTAATCCTGTAACTAGTTATCAGTTTGGCATTATTTTGAAATCAATTAGAAAATGGCCTGAGCCTAATAAGGAAGACAGAAAGTTGGTCTGAATGCCCCCCTCCACGCCCAGTATGTGGGGGTCTGTCAAAGCACTGCTCTTCTCCTGGGGACCCCCAGGCTCCAGGATACAGTGGGGTCCCAGCCCACTGTTCAGGAACTCCAGGCATTTACATTGCTGTGCTGGGCCAAACTGTACACTTGGGACTGAAGAGGGCAGTTTGGCTCTTTCTTGTGGCCGAAGCTCCCTTGGATGGCAGGGAGAAACCTGGCTTCCCTGGAGAGAGTGGGAGTGGCTGCCTGGCCAGAGTCACCGTCTCTGCCAGCTGGGAAGCCCCTTCCCAGGAGAGACATCAGGCCTGGCTCTGAACCTGGCCCCCGGCGCACTGGGTGGGCAGAGAGCGCTGTCTAGGTGAGAGACCTAGCAGCGAGGTCCCTCTGTGGTGTTGGGATGGATGGTGGAGGTAGTGTGGCCCTGTGAGCTGCTCAGGAGAAGGGGCTGTGGTTCCCCCCTGCTGTGTCCAGGTAGTGTGCTCAGAATGGGAGGCGGGACAGCTTCCTGGCAAAAGCTTCATTTTGTTTCTGGCTAGTAGGCCATTTTGTAGGGATTGTGTTTGTTTAGTCAGTCATCCCCATTTATTTATTTATTTATTTATTTATTTATTTATGTATTTATTTTTTGGTCTTTTTGAGGCAGGGTCTCATTATGCAGTTCAGGCTGGCCTTGAGCTCACTTTTGTAGCCCGGGATGGTCTTGCACTCACATCGATCCTCCTGCCTCAACCTCCCAAGTGCTGGGATTATGTCATCCCTTTAAAAATTTATTTTACAAAGGTTTGTAGAGCTGGGCATGAAGGCTATCCAGGAGGCTTAGGCAGGAGGACCAAAAATTAAAGTTTTTGTGGAGCCCAAAGTGCAAAAATGTAATCACTACATACTGGAAACATGTAGTAGTAAAAAATAATTAAAAAAAAAAAAGGTTTGTATGAATATAGCAAAATTAGGTGCTGGTACACTGAACCTATGTTAACATTTGGGCCATGTTCTAGTATCTACATCACATTGAGCTGCATTTGTCACCCATTTAAGAAAATTGATATAACATTTTAAAATTCAAACTATGAGAAGGTTTTTGTCATATAGTTTGTTTTGAACTGAATGTGTAATTGTTCTGTGGAAACCTTTTTCATCTGAGGGAGGAACAGAGTTCATAGGAACTAAAAGTATGTAAGACAGAGTGCCTTTATGGGTCCTCATTTAATATTTTAGAAGACACAGCTATGTTTTAAAATTATGTTTTGAATTGAGACTAAGGCCTGGATTTGGAGATACAGTAATTTGCTGTTTGCTGTTTTTGCATCTTGCGAATATCGGGATAAACTCGCTAAATTAATGACAACTCATTGCAGCAGCGCCTCATTTCTGTAATTACCCTACATTTAAAGCATTTCATGTTAAAATGAGAGGATTATATAAAAGTGCTTTTACTTTGATTTCCTGGAAATCGGCCCTTGTATTGTGACTTGTTGGGAGATTTTGTAGTTCATTTTCTTGCTATTATCCCTTTTCAGAAATGTTGGGTTTCCTGGTAAAATGATGCTAGTTGATTAAAAAGAAAGTGAATCGGATTTGTGTGTGTGTGTGTGTGTGTGTGTGTGTGCGTGCGTGTGTGTGTGTGTGTAGCTTCTGAGCTTATAGAGAAACTGAGGCAGTGTGTTGTGGGAGTCTGGAACAGCCAGGTCCCAACCAGGAGCTGGCACCTACCTGCTTTCTTTGTTTCTCAATGTCAACAATGCTTTCCTGGGAAACTGACCAGAGTTTAGTGCTCATTTTGCTTTTCTTAGACATAGCAGTTCCAGCTGCGTGCGGATGTGTGGCCTTGTGTCCTAGGAGTGCTTTCTGGCAGACACAGCAGCTCTGCTCTGTAGATATAAGGAGGTGGGCATTTGTATCTGCTCTGTTAAGGACCCCCTTGGACCTCCCTAGGCCCCGGACATCTGCGCTGCTCTTAGGCTTTTCTCAAAGGGCCAGGCCTGCCTTCCCCTGGCCCTCTCGAGGTATTGACTAGTTCTTCCTCAGCACTGCAGGGCCCAGCCTGTCCATGTTGCTGCCAAACTTGGAAACCTGCATGCGTCCTCAGGTGCCAGAGGGGGGTTCTCTGCCTGGCAGGATCGCCTTGGACCTGCTCTGTTCATACAGCAATGCATGGATGTTTTGGTCTGAGCCACAGGTAGTTTATGAAGAATGTACCTGCTGAGATTTACCATGTGACAGATTAGACATTAAGTAGTCATTGATCTAGTCAAAAATAGCAGTAGCTTTTTAATGGGAAAAAAAATCTTGTGTTTCTTAAAATGGAACAAAAATTTCAATAAGTTTTTTGTTTTTTAGAAAAACTTTATGTGTGGCTTAATAGACAGTGGGACCATTATGAGTATTGTGTCTTTGGGCTGAAGTGTGTGAAGGGTGGGCTGATGGAGGGTGGGTGTGCAGCATTCTAGGGACTGCTCCTAGCTGGGGATGTTTATGCTTCTTAGGGACTCGCAGCAGTATGAAGTCTGTGCTTCAGTTTCTGTCACAGTTGTAAAACCCATTGTGCTGCCCTGCGCTGGGAGTGACTCTTCCACTCCGTGCAGGTGTCTGCTGTCGCATAAACTGTCGGTGAATACTGACCGCACCCTGAAGCCCCCATCCCTGAGTCTTATGGCTCAAAGAAGTGTCTGTCTCTCCCATAAGTTCACTTGTAAGTTAAGTTGTGGTGGTGCACGCCTGTAATCCTGGAGTTCAAGGCCAGCCTGGGCTACATAAGGAGATCCTGTCTCAAAATGAGACAAAACAAAACACTGCCAAGCCTTTCTTTTTTAAAAAAATGTGTTTAGTACAGGGTCTACAGGGTCTTTTTACACAATTCAGACTAGTGATCTATCTGCCTGTTTTCAGCCTCCCAAACACTGGCATTACAGGTGTGCTACCATGCCCAGTCTCACTCACTGTCTCAGTGCGCCCTGGGAGCAGGGCCAGCACAGCATGCCGGGGATTGAACCTGGTGCCTGCATCTGCCCAAGCAGGCGCTTTAATCCTCTGAGTTATCTAGTTGGCTCTTGCCAAGTCTTAGATAAGACTAGACTTTTCAATATTCCTTTCTTTAAAATCTATTTTAAAGATTTCGTGACAGCATATTTTTAAATAGATTTTTTTTAAAGCATAGTTTTATAATATGTGTTTACAGAAATTCGTAAAGGTGCATAGCTCAGTGATTGATCTCATTTGCGTCTTGTAGCACAATTCGGGCCCAGGGAGCCCAGGCCTTGGTTCTTTGACTGTCTTGGCCTCACCTGTAAGCAGGTACTTGTGCCCTCACCCCCATTCCCGGTGATGTCAGCCTACAGTGAAGGCATGGGAACTGTGACAGTGCTTTGGGGTTTTTAGTGAAATTTTTTCTAAACACACTTTTTAGGATTGTACTTCTGCTAATTTTTTTTTTTTTTTTTTTTTTTTTTTTTTTTTTTTTTTTTTTTTTTTTTTTTTTTTTTTTAATTATTCCCATTCTCTGTCAGGTGTGAGTCTCTAAAGGAACTTTTTCTCTGTGTGAATACCTCCCAGCGCCATGACATAGAGGATAAGACTACTTTTGTGTCTGTTCCAGAAGGGCTTTGTGGCCATGCCACGGAGACAAAGAGTCCTTGCTGGGGTTTGCACCCAGACTCGGTTGGGGAGGTGGAGGAGCCTTTAGCTCCTTCGCTGATGAACATTGCTGCAGCTCACAAATGTTCTGGGGCTAGGGGCAAGGCTGGCAGCATCCAAGGTTCAAGAGGTAACTTCTCAAGTCCGGCATGGTGGTGCTCACCTGCAGTCCCAGGGCTCTGGCTGGGAGGCTGAGGCAGGAGGATTGCATATTCAAGCCTATGTGAGGCAATTTAGCAAGACCTTGTCACAGAAAAATAAAAGAGGCAAGGAATGTGGCTCAGTACAAAGGCCTTGGGTTCAAATCCTCAGAACCTCCAAATAGTAAAGTAAGGTCATGGCCTCTCTTTGTGATCTGTCCTTGTCTTTGTGCCTGTGACAGAGGGAGCAGTGAGCCAGACTTGGAGGAGCACAGGGCCTTCCATCCTGCAACTCTGAACAGCTTGTTGAGAAACCAAGGCACCTCCCTCCTGCCGCTGGAGTGTTGTGGGTGGAGAGGTTTGTAAACCCAGGAGCTCCTTGGAGCCGCCCTGTGGCTGATGGCAGGCTGGTGGGGCCCAGAGGCCAGTGGAGGGGAGCTGCACAGGAAAGGGTGTCCCCTCTGCCCAGGCGCGCATCCGGCCTGCCTGGCAGGTATGGCCCTGCTCTGGGAACAGTGACTCATCACAACTGGAGGAAAACATCTTCCCCCAGGAGCATCCAGCTTGCGCCGGCTGGATCACGCTGGCCAGGGAGTGCACAGGGCTGCAGCCTGCAGGGCTCTGTGCTGCCGCTCTCCACCCATCTGTGTCAGTGTCCATGCATTGGGGGTGGATGGATTTCCTGGGCCCCGCCTGCCCTTGCAGTCCTGTGGAGAACCCTAGAGCTCCCCTAGGTGTGGCAGCCATGGCCTAGTGGGGCTGCCTAGCTGTTGAAATGTGGCTGATGTGATTGAGGAGCTGAGATTTTTATTCTGTTTCAGTTTTCTTGTTGTTCTTTGTCGTAGTAGGGATTGAACACGGCCTGTTCACTGAACTAGCTATGTAACAACTCTTTTTTTAAAAAAAAATTTTGAGACAGCATCTTATGTTGCTAAACTGCCCAGGTTAGGCTCAAAATTGTGATCCTCCTGCCCTCCCCTTCCAGAGTGCTGGGGTTACAGTTATGTACCACTACTCCCAGTCCATTTTTGTTTTAAGTTAAATTGGAACAACCTGTAGTGCTACTGTTCCCTGGGATCCTTAGAGCATTTGCGGAACTGCAGATCCCCAGATGCTGGGCACTGCCACCACCTCAGGTACCTGGATCACTGAGAGTAGGGCAAGGTTTTCTCAGTATGGTAGGAGGTGAGGCCAGTCCTGAGTACCAGGCCAACAGCTGTGCTGGGAGGTGTGGGAGACAAGTGCCACTTGAGAGATGCTCGTGTGAGCCGGGCGTGTGGTCCAGCCTGTGGTCCCCGCACTCTGGGAGGCTGAGGCAGGAGAGTGAATGGTGCACAGCCCTCACAGTCTGTTAGCTCATGCGCCTCCTACTTCCCCTCTCTTGCTCTGCTTCTCAAAGCCAGAGGACAGAGGAAACCTTCCAAGAGATGTTTCCTATGGAGCACAGAGAGGCAGGCAGCAGGTCGTTAAGGCGACATTCCAAGAACTGGGTGGCCATGCACCTTGGTTATCATGATCACACATGAGTCCCACTCTGGGATATTTTCTTCACTGTCTTACAGATGTTGAGATTGCTCTGTAGACAGGCAGGTGTGGTGTGTCTCTTGCTGCTATCTGCTGTATGTCACATGGGGTGGCACTTGATGGTGTGGGTGTGCAGGGTATTGAATGTGGCCTGCAAGGCCCCGAGGGGCAGGTCTGACACTGTCCAGACTGCCAGCCACAGCTTGTCTCTTTAGGCTGGCAGGAGGTGATGGGGAAGGTCCTGGGGGAGTTAGGCCACCCTGTAGGTGGTAGATGTGTCCGTCGCTCCAGTGACCAGAGTTCAGCTCCCAGCTGCTCCAAGGCAGGGCAGTGTGCCCAGGAAAAGGGCCATAGCCTGCCAGCCACCTGTTTGTAAATAAAGTTTTATTAGACCCCACTGAACCCACTTGTCTGCATTGCCTGGGCAGGAGCAGAACACACTGCTGTCTCAGGCTGTCCCCAGGGGCAGTAGTGTCCCACTATCTAGGGGTTCCTTTATACAGAACCCTACTTTCCTCATTATATTTAATTTTGGTTTTTGCATATTTGTGCTGAGGAAATGAATGGATTTTTTTTCATTGTTTTCTAAAGGGTCTGTATAGTATGTGTATTTGGTCTGAGTTTTATAATATTAGTCTATTCTTAAATTTTACATCTTGAAAAATAAAATCTAGCTTCCAAGCAAGTTGCTAGGTTAAGGGCCAGCCAGATAGCTCAGCAAATTAAAGAGCCTTCTTAGGCACATGCAGGGACTCCAGCGTGCTGTGCCAGCCTGCCTCTGGGGTGTGCTAAGACAGTGACTGAGACTGGGTGTAGTGGCGCACCTGTAATTCCAGCATGTGGGAAGCAAAAAACAGGAGGATCATTACTAGTCTGATCTGTGTAGTGAGACCTGTAGACCCTGTACTAAGTATACATACATGGAACTTGCTAGATTAGTACTGACTCCTATAGTTCTCTGCTCAGATTTTTCTTTTCTTGTTTGTTTTTTTAGGCAGGGTCTCACTATGTAGTTCGGGCTGTAGCGCAGGCTGGCCTCAAACACTGAGAGATCTTCCTGTCTCTGCCTCCAGGTGCTGGGATTAGAGATGTGTGCCACTACACCAGGCTTAGATTTGCCCATTTTAACAAGCTGCCACGTTAATGTAAGCATTTTCTATTTGTGTGTCATTTGTGAATGAATTGTATGTATCGACCCCCTTTTTCTTTAATACTGCTGTATATATTTTGTCATTAAGGATATTCTGTATAACCTGCCTTGTTATTAAGCTGGGGAAATTTAAATTGGCAAGATACTTACTGTGTCACCTGACGTACAGTCTGAATACCCGCTTTGTCCTTCCTCCCACGAGCATCTTTTAGGGCCATCATTCCAACAGAGAGCCCAGCCAGGGATGGCTGTTGTTGTCCTGACCATGACTGTCTGGTCTCCTTGACCTGGAGCAGTTGTCAGCCTTTTTTGTCTTTACTGACCTCAGCCTTTTTAAAGAAAACAGACTGGATATTTTATAGCATGTCTCTCAATTTAGGTTTGTCTGATTTGATAAAATTCTGATTAGGATCAGGTTAAACATCTTCGGTTGAAATCTGAGAAGGGGGCCGCCTGCTGCCTGAGGGTATCTCCCATGACACCACCCCTGTGGCTGACTTTAGGTGTTGCCAGGCTTTCTCACAGTTATTGTTTCTCCTTGGGTAACTAATAAGCCAGAAGTTGGAGACTCCCCAGTGGAGTAAGATACTTTGTATCTGTGTGGCCTGCAGTTACCTTTTCTAGCAACAGTATTTCAGTCAGGGGCCAGCAGTTTCTAGATTATAACCTTTAGGTGCACCTAATGATTATTTTGTCTCCTTTTTACTTTTTTGTATCTCAGCTCTTTGTGTCTGCTCCTGGAATTGTTAGTACTGCTAAGTAACGTTGAATAACGCCCCCCAACAAGAGCCTCCTTTCCGCTGCTGCTGCAGGAGGAATGGGGAACGGGAGGTGTTTCAGAGGGAATTTAGTTTTGACTGCTTACAAGCCTCTTTGTAGGCAGGCAGTATGATGGTGCACACCTGCAGTCCTGCCTCTGGGGCTGAGGAGGAGACGGCTGGAGCCCTGGAGTTGAAGACCAGCCTGGGTGCCAGTGAGATGTCGTAGGGAGCAGGGGCACTTCCTTGGGTCTGTACCTGGCTTCTAATGGCGTCTGGCAGGCCTGAGATGGTGGTGGCAGTGGCTGCCCTTGCTCTTACCTGCTGCACTCTTACATGTTACGGCCACACTTCCTTGTTTGCTGCTGCAGCCCCAGCGCACACCAGCATGCTGGCGCATGGCTGGGTCTTTGTCAGTACTTGCTGGCAGAATGAAGGAGCAAATAGGAGAGCTCTGACTGCAGGAATATGCTGGGAAGTGATTGGAGGTTAACTTGCCTAGCTTTTAAAAGATCTGGCTTAGGTTAGCTGGGCCCTTGTGGCAAGAAGCCTGACCTCTAAGACATTTCTGAGGGAGTTAGGAGTTCAAAATACATAGGTTAGTTCTCACCTCAGTGTCTGGGCTTATGGTGTGTGCCTAGTGTCCCCACCCTGCACCAACTGCTGTGTCTCCGTCACCGCCATCATCTCCATCGCTGTGGCATCTGTGGAGCTGAGGGCCTGGTCTGGTCCAGGATGCAGAACACCTGTATGTGGCTCTCAAGGCATGCTCCAGGGAAGGGACATGTCAAAGTGCTCAGGAGGGGATCACATGGAGGGGGTCCCCCAGCCCCACCCAGCCCAGGCTGCTGGTCAGCTGATGAAAGCCTAGAGGAGAGAGCCAGAGGTCAGGTCGCATTCCTGCTCCCCACCAGCTCTGAAGCTTGTTGTGATCAGGGCAGAGTCACAGGGGTTGGTTTCCTCCTGCTTTCCTGAGCTGTTTGCCCAGAGAATGGGAGTTCAAAGTACAGGGGACTTGAAAAGGCAAACTCAGGTTTCCTCTGAACTCACCCAAGTAACCTAGGAGGCAGAAGGCAGATCCTGATCTCCCGCTGGCAGACTGTGCCAGCTCTGTCCCTGAGTGGCCGGGGAGAAGGCCAGGCTGTGAGTTAGCTGGGAAAGCAGAAAATTAAGTAATTCAAATACATTTTAAGACCACTTGAAAACACAGAACGTGCACATCCTATTGTGTCTTTAGTGTGAGAGGCTGAAAGTGAGAGATCTAAAATATACAATAGATATTGTGAGATGGAAAGAAATTGTTCAGAAGGAAATAGAAACTGGAAAAAAAAAACTGGGATGGCAGACTAGAGAAAAGAAAAAAGGAAAAAAATTACATATATAAATAATTGGAATTTTTAAGGGGGGTGTATGTATGTGCGTGTGTGCAAGGTCTCTCTATGTAGCTCAGACTCGTAGTGATCTTCCAAATTTCTGCCTCTCTAGTGCTGGGATTACAGGCCTGTGCCACCACTCCCAGACTCCATCACTGGCTCGAACCCTGGCCCCTGTGCTTACCTAAGCAAATGCTTAGTTCGCTGAGCTGTAGTGCCGGTCCTGATAATTGGAATTTTTATTCTATTAATTTTTCTTGGTTTATTGGGAGAAGTGTTTGTGCTAATATTGTTTGGACAATTAAATGCCTATGTCTTGTACTCTGAGTAACTAATTTAAAGATAACATGGGCCAGGGAGATAGCTTAAGCGGTGTCCTTGCCTGGCAAGCACAAGGTCCTGAGTTCAATCTCCCATACCAAAAACAAATGAATAAAGATGACAATATGCAGTGTATTAACCATTTTTACCATCTCATCATCTTGTTTTGAAATTTAGGATTTTTTTTTCCTCTTAAAAAAAAAACAGACTGAAGGTCATTAAACGAGCACTGTGAGCCCACGTGGCATGGATGCTGTAGTGCTTGTCTGCCTTTTTTTGTCATTTTTAAGCCCTACCACTCCCTTCTGCACTATGTACTGAACCTGTGATCTTCGCTCTGAGCTGCACCCCCAGCCCTTTACTTATTTGGGGACAGGATCTCACTAAGGTCCAGTCCCCCTGCTCTAGCCCCGAGTAGCTAGGATTACAATGTGTACCACAGTGCTCAGTCTCAGTCTCCATCTCAGCGTGCCCTGGGGCTGGGGCTGGCATGGCATGGGCGGGGATCGAACCCTGACCACTGTACTGTGCCTAAGCAGGCACTTTAGTCTGCTGAGCTATCTGGCTGGCCCTCAAAGCCCTTTTTAAAGTCAAAGAAATAGTCCCTGGCTTCTTTTCTCTCATACGCTTCCTCTCATACGCAGAGGCTTGACCTCAGGTCCCATCTCATGCTTTACACAGGGATGTCTAGGAATGATACCTTGTTTAGTTTTGTGTGGGTTTTTAATTTACATAAGTAATGTCACACGGTCTTCATTGTTGTACTGTTTACATTTTCCTGTTATCTGGAGAGACTGCACTCTGTTGCACTCTGGCTGAGTAGTTGTGTCTTCATAACCAGACTTGGAGCTTACACGGTCCTGCACACTCCAACACTGCTCACCTTCCTATACTCTGATGGTGGCTTTCAGTTCCTGGAGGCCACCACCTCCCTCTGGGGTCAGATCCCATGCCACTCAGGCAGGCCTGTCTGGCCCATCAGGTTGGGCTTGGGCCCGTTTACCCAGGCCCTGGACCTCGCCTATCTCACATCTCCTGAGCCCTCATTGGTGCCTCTGTACCGGGCTGAGCAGAGTATTTCTGGGGAATGGAGCTTGACCTGAGATCCCCACCTCAAGCAGGAGCTGGTGACAAGAGGTGCCAGGGACCGTGGTCATGGCACATGGTCAGAGGGGGCAGCGAGGTTGCCTCAGCAGCCTACAGGAAGGGAGAGGATGGGTGAGTCCACCTGAGCCACCCTGTGAAGGCCCTTACAGGCACAAAAACTAGGGAGGCCGTGGCAGTGGAGGAGGCTCCTTACCGCACTCCTCAGCCCCAGACCCAAAAGGTACCTGGCATATCTGGTGGGGACACAGTAGTGACCCCTGGCTGAGTGAAGTCAGTGGCTCCAAAGTCATGAGGAGAACCTGCATCTGCAGAACCAATGGCTTTCAGCACAGGGTGAGGGCAGCAGAGTCCCCAGCCCCTCGGCTAGAGGGGGCTCAGATGGATGCCCCTGGGCTAGACTCATGCTAAGGGAGGAAGGTGCTCAAGACTCCAGGTGCCTCGGAGACGTGGGTGGTTTGATTCATCATAGACTTGAGGACAGAACAGAATCTGGAATTGTTTTCATTGTCTGTGGCAGAGTGAGAAGCATAAATATTGAAACCAAACCATGTTGGGAAAAACCCCAGGCAGGGGATGATGTCCTACAAATTCAGGAGGCCATGTACACAACCAGATGTCCCTCTAGAGCTCAGGGAGCATTTTAGCCACAGCTCCACAAGGGGCATGGTTCCCACCAGTACTCAGGAAAAGCAACAGTAGGAAAAAGCCTGTGTGTGCTCCTGTGCCTGAAAGGTCACCTGCCTCCTGCTTTATAAAGTAGAAGTGATCCCTGCAGCTCCCCGTCGGCCTCAGGCTCAGTGGATAGTGGGACTTGGGAGGATCACTGAGCCAGACTGTTTCAGAGACAGAGAGGTCCAGAAGCAGGCAGCCCAGGTGCTGCGTGGCTCCCTTCTCCTCTGTGGGTTGGGGCACAGCCTCTGTGTGGAGCTGCCCAGGGCTTTCCCAGACTAGTCTCTGCTGAGAGTGGCCCGTGTGCCTCCAGTGAGGCCGGGTAAGGCAGAGCCAGCCCTGCCCTGGCTGCACAGCCACAGGGTTTATGTCATCAGAAACAAAACCAGACAGGTGGCCCTGTGCCAGGGCTGACCTTGGCCTTGCAGCAGTGGCAGGTGTCCACCACCTTCTAAGAGACAGGCAGATTGGACTCTGGGTCTGTCAGACGTGGGTGTGCAGAGGCTGGTGGGACCCTGGGCTGCAGCTGCTGCCCCTGGCACTGCCAGCCTCACAGAAAGGGGTGCGTGCCTGTGATCCCAGCGCTCCTGGAGCCTGAGGCGGAAGGATCATGAGTCCCAGCCCAGCCTGAGCAGTCTAGTGGCTTAGCAAAACCCTGTCTCGACACAGAGAATAAAAAGGGCTGTGGATGTGCTCAACCGAAAGGCCTTGGGTTCAATCCCCAGGGCTGCCAACAAACAAACAAAAGAAGGAAGTGTGAGCCCTTGTTAGAGTCTCTGAGTAGGTGACAAAACAGAAGAGGGGAAGGATCGAACTGGACCCTGGTGCACCTGCCAATGTGGGGCCTGAGTGGGGGCTGCTCTGTGTCGACTGCATCCTCCTAGGGGCGCTCTGTTTGGCCATGGTTCACCTGGATGGCCACCCTGGTGCTAGCAGCCTTCTGGCTCCCTGAAGGGCCTTGGGGAAGGCCTGGGCAGCTGCCCCTTCCTCTCTGTGGTGCTTTTGGCTTCCTGGAAGGGTTGCTTGCACTTACCAGGATTGAGGGAGGGGGATCAGCCCAGCGTGTGTAACCCTTCTGAGACGATTGCTTTGCTCTAAGTGCCACTGAGATCCGAGATGAGTGTCCCTGGGCAGTTAAAGCAAGGCTGCTGGTCAGAGGCTGCTGTATCACAGGGGGCGGGTGGGGGTAGCCCAGGGATGGACAGGATGACCAGGAGGAGAGGGAACCATTTCTGGGATCTCTGACAGTGGGCCCAGAGCCTCAGGATGACCTCTCTGTTTCCTGTCCATGGCCTCTGGCCACTCATCACACCATGCTCACAAGAAGCTGTCTGTCCCAAATGGTCTCCAGTCATTGTTAAAAATATCCATTAAGTGTACTATTTCCAGTTCAGGGACACTGTGCGCAGCCACGGCCATGGCCATGGTCTGTTCTGAGCTCTTCCTCTCCCCAGACTGGAGTTCTGCAAGCAGAGCTGCACGGCAGCCCTGGCTCCCACCCCTGCTGGATGGACCCTTTTTCCTCCTCCTCTTCCTTTTCCCAATACAGCCAGCCCTGCCCAACCAACATGTCCATTTAAGTTTTGGTTTTTTGTGTGTTTTGTGTTGCATTGTTTTTGCAGTTTTTGAACCCAGCCAGAGCCTTTCCAGGGTCTCCTGAAGTCACTAAGTTGCCCAGGCTAGGCTAGAGTTTGAAATTGTTCTGCCTCAGCCTCCCAGAGTGTTGGTATCACAGGCATGCACCGCCCTGCCCCAACTCCTCTGTTTTTATCTTGTAAACATCTACACCAAGGCCTTTCTCCAGACTGCTTATTTGCATTGCTTACAAGTGCTGGAGATCAGGATCCTCAAAAGTAAAAGACTTTAAAATCCTTTTAAAAGTACACCTCTGAAGTGAGCGAGGAGGTAGAGGTTCCTGGAGGTGGAGGTCCAGGCTCCTCCGCTAGCCCCGGCCATTGCATCTGTGCTTCCTACTCCCAGAAGGACCCTCTCCACCTCTCCCAGCACAATGGAGTCGCAGTGTCCACCTCGATGGATTTTGTGGTTTCCTCAGAATCATCTTCGTAGTGGAAAATGTCAGAGGTCAACATACACACTGCATCAAAGATGCTTCCCAGCAGCTGCACCCCTTAGGGCCAGGGTCTTCCTCCCCTGGACCCCAGAGGTCATTGCCCATCCCTCTCCTGGGCCCTTCCTATTTTGTGTGAGGGCCCTGGCACTGTGGGCACAGGTACTTGGAAGAGTCTGGGGTGGGCTGTGCTGTGCAGGGGGGACTGGTGAACCGCGTGGCTGACTCAGTTTTTATTTTAGCAAAAACGGTGCTGATGAATAGGCCATCGGGGATAAATTGGCGGGACTAGGGATGCGATTTACATAACAATTAAACCAGTTTAGTGTATCCTGCAACATGCTGAAACCTGGCTTCTCCCTGAGCAATTATTCAGGGTTATTAATGTGTTTTATGACCCAGTTTCCCCAAATGGGTAATTTCTCCTTCAGACCATTAAAGTCTGTTTAGAGACAGGTATTTGAGGCCGCGGTAGGTACTAGGGAGCCGGCTGCAGACTGCAGTGTGCTTCTTGCCTGTCTCGATGTCCCCTATTGAAGGGTAACATCCTGTTCCATTTTGTCATGCTGGAGGTCGAACCTGGGCCCTTGGCACTGAGCTACTCCCCCCTCCTCCCTATTTTGAGACAGGATCATAATAAGTTGCTGTTGCCCTGGATGGGCTCCAATCTGGGATCCTCCTGCCTCCGCCTCTCAGAATGGCAGGATTAGAAGTGTGCGCCACCTCACCTGGATCTGCTCTGATTTGTGTGCGTGGGATTAGGCCTTGCTGCTCACTTTTCTCACGTGTTCTTGACTCATCCTGCCAGCCAGATCTGTGGGCTTCCCAGCAGCGAGTGGAATGCGCTTTTAAGGCCTGACCTAAACCAAATCCAAGGCTTTTTTCCAGCTCTGTTCGTGCTGATAGTAGGCTACTCTGTCTTATTTGGGGTTTTCTCTGGGCTGGTGTGGAGATCTCCAAGGCAGTCCCTGTGGCTTTGTAAACAGCCCTGGCCCTCAGCCGCTCTGCTGCACCCCGTGGGGAACTGAGGCTCCCAAGCCTTTCATCCAGGTTTTACACGGCTGTGTTTGGGGGCATGAGCTGCAGGCAGGTTGGGTAGGTCTGGGAAAGGGGACTCCGCTGGAAGATGGAGAGGCAAAGCTCCTACCAGAACTGCAGGCCAAGAGACACAGCCTGGCATGGTGATGCTTACCGTAATCCTAGCACTCTGGGAGGCAGAGGCAGGAAGTTCCCAAGTTCAAGTCCAGCCTGGGTAACTTAGCAGTTTACCAAGACCCAGTCCAAAAAAAGAAAAAAAAAAATCTCAGAAACGGGGAGGGGTTGGGGAATGTTCTGGTGAAGGTGCTGGGTTCAGTTCCCAGTACTCCCCCAAGGCGGGGGTGGGGGGGGGGGGGGGGGTGGTGAGTAACTGTAACTTGACCTTGCCTTATCAAGACAAAACAGAACAGGATGTTACCCTTAAATAGAGGAATCAAGGCAGGCAATAGGAGACATTGAGGCAGGTAAGTTCACTGTGAACTTTACAACTAGAACAACTCAAAGATAACCACAGTTGATACTCCAGTATAATAAAATATAGCAATTCGTTCTCAAGGTATAAATTACTTGACCCAGAAAAGAGTTTTCCCAACAACTCAGTGGGTGCTAGAGCTATTCTTGGGTCCCTAGCCCATTGGTGACAGTGTTCCTGGTACTTTTCCTTCTGGGGGCAACTGGCAAAGAGGCAGGAAGGGGCAGCAGAGAGGAGGAGAGATGGTGCAGGACTGCCAGAAGCTGCGGGGCTGTTGCCATGCACCCTGAGCTGCCTGCTTTCCTGTCCCTTCCTGCCTAGTCACCTAGAGAGCCCCAACCTGCCTGTCACACCTGGCCTTGAGCCCTTCCCCAGTTTTGACAGGCCTCCTTGTAGATCAGCCTCTGCAGCTCAGTGGCCAGCACTGTCTTTGAGGAATTGTCTTTGTTTCTTTCCTCAGCCTAGTCAGGGCCTGACACTTCAGTGCTTCCTGTTCGTTGGTCACCAGAAGGCTCACAGTGTACAGGCCATCTCTGAGCAGGTGACCCTGGCTGTCACCATGCTGTGCCACGACCTGGTGTGGGCAGACTGTCCCTGTGCACGTGGACCTGATCTGCAGTCTCAAGAGCAAGGCGTGGACTTCACACAGGCTCCTACAGGTTGGAAGGCCGAGGTTCAGCCACAGTACAGTGTAACTGAGCAATTGCAAGGAAACAGGTTGCCAGTCATGCCATTGGTTTGAATTTGTACAAAATGGAACCCCACAATACGCTTTTTATTCTTTTAATTATGGACTTTTATTAATTAATTTATTTATTTATTTATTTTTGGTGGCTCAGCCTGCCTTAAGGGTGGTTCTGGGAACCGAACCACTGCCCTCTGTGCCTGACTAGGATTGCTGGTGTAAGTGCTTAAATCACTGAGCTGGCCCGAAATCCCCCTATTCTTTTTTTTTTTTTTTTTAAATTTTATTTATTTATTTATTTATTTATTTACTTGTTCTGTTTGTTTGTTTCTTTATTTATTTTGTGGCTGGCTCAGCCTGCCCTGGTGGTGGGGCTGGCGCAGCATGTGGTGCCGGGATCGAACCGCAGTTCCTGCAGTTGCCTGAGCTTTCCTAAGAAGGCGCTTTAGACCACTGAACCATCTCGCCGGCCCCCCCTATTTTTTTAATTATGATACCAAACAAAAAATGTCTAAGAAAATTCCATTTCTGTTTCCATATACGAGGAGTCAGAAGGTTGGAGTGTAGATGAAGTCTGTCCTTTGCTGTCTTGGTGGCTTTTGGACAGTCAGCTTCTCTCCCCCGAGCCTCAGTTTCCTCACCTGAGAAGCATGCAGATGGCCATCTCCTTTCTGAGATGAAGGAAGCCACAGAAAGTGCCCAGAACATGCATTTCCTTCCTGGGATCCATAGGCTTCGCTGTCTGCTGGTCTGAAAAAGACCCGTGTGGTGACATCAGAAACCACAGCATCAGTCCATGGTTCCACAGGCACTTCAATTAGGGGTAAGAGGCCCGGGAGCCAGGCCTACTAATGCACGCCTGTCGGCCCAGCCCTCTGGGAGGCTGAGGCAGGAGAATCACAAGTTGGAGTCCAGCCAGTGCTGGTTCTAGACTGCCCCTCTCTAGCAGGCTCTTGCCTGGCCTCCAGTGCCTTGCACCTGAGTGGATGGGGGTGTCAGAGTGATAGGGCTGTGTGGGGCACCATCTTATTGTCTGCTATCAAGATATAAATGTTCCAAGGAGCAACAAGCCAATGTGCCCCCATCCCCTGCCTCCTTGGGGAGGAAGTTGAGGGATTGGGCAGCCGTCCTCTGGATTCTTTGCTGTAGTCTGGAATATGGTTGTGACTGGATTTGAATGTGATGTTGTCCTGATATTCCAAGTGAGTTCAGATCCATTTATGATTGAACATTGCACAAATACCCAGGATTATTCACACAGCAGGGTCTGTGCAGATGAAATGCCTAGGAGTAGGAAAGGATAGCGAATATTTCTGTCTGTTCTGACAGTTTCCTTTTCTTTTTCTTTCTGTTTTTTAGATAGAGCCTCACTATGTCTCAACTGGCCTTGAAGTCATTACGTAGCCCAGGGTGGCCTTGAACTCACTGGCATCCTCCTGCCTCTCTATTTTTTTCCAGAACTGGGGATTGAACTCAGGCCCTTGCACTTGCCAGGCAAGCACTTATTCTATTGAGCTATCTTCCCAGCCCACCTGCCTAACCTCTTGAGTGCTGGGATTATAGGAATGTGCCACCATGCCCAGTATAAAACATTTAATTTTAAATTGTATTCCCAGGGGCTTGCGGGTTAGCTCTGTTGTTTAAAGCGCCTGCTTGGGCAAACTCAGGCTTAGGGGACTGCAGTTCTAATCCCCAGCTCCACAAGCCACACCAGAGCCACCCTCAACACAGCCTGAGCCAATCAATCAATCAATCAATCTCCCACCTGTGTGACTTCTGGTTCGTTCTTAAAATACAAACAAAGCCAGGTGTGATGGCTGTAATCCTTCAACTTTGGGAGGCTGAGGCACACAGTCAGAGCACAAGTTTCTACCTCAAAAAAAGGGCTTGGGGAGGGGGGGCCGCGAGATGGTTCAGTGGTCTAAAGCACCTGCTTAGGAAAGCTCAGGCAACTGCGGGGACTGCGGTTCGATCCCCGGCACCACATGCTGCGCCAGCCCCACCACCAGGGCAGGCTGAGCCAGCTATAAAATAAGTAAATAAAGAAACAAACAAGCGAACAAATAAATAAAATAAAAATTTAAAAAAAAAAAAAAGGGGCTGGGGATGTAGATCTATGTGAAGCCTTGGGCTCCACCCCAGCCCCACCCCCACATAACTCTATACAGTGTGGAAAGAGACTGCTGCCCAGTGTGCCTGAGGGGAACAGCCACTCCTCAGCCTCTTGTTGTAAACTTCATACCTAGAACTCATAGCAAGTAGCTCTGGCTCAGGTGATTTATCAGGTGGCTTTGTAGTCTAAACACAGTTCTCTTCATGTCCTACTCATTTGCCAATTCTATGGGGAATTAATTGGTTGACAAAACTTGTAACTGTTGGCAGCCCATTGTATAATTCTAGAGAGCATATCCTTTGTATCATTATTTCAGCACTGTGAAGTGCCACCCCTCAGCTTGGGGTAGCAGAGGAGTTGGGGCTGCTGTGTCCACTCATCCTGGGACAGCAGTGAGTGGCCAGCTCCCCACCAAAGGGACCGCATGGCCACTGTCCTTCCTGTGGTTCCTGTGGAGAAGTAGCTGTGTGACCACCCCCGCAGACCTTGTCTCTGTTGTGAGATAGTGCAGGGCTGCTATGCCTTGTCCCTACGTGTTCCCAATGCCTCATGCAGTCATAGGTAGGATTTTTTTCAGAGGTGGTTGGATCTAAGGTATGTGATTGATTCATGGTGCAGTGCTGGAATTGTGGGTGCTAGCTAGGTTGGCTGATTACTACATCAGTCCACTGGCTGGTTCGCCATCACCCTGATCCTGGTGGCCTGGGTATGCTGTAAGGGACAGAAAGAGACTTGCCTTCTCCCCTGTCTTGCTTATCTTGCCTATTTGTGGTCATCTACTCACCATGAACCGCTCTCCTGTATGAAGCTATGCGCCCTTGGAGCCAGCCAATATGGACTGAAACCTCCACCAACTGTGAGCTAAGTAAACCCTTCCCCTTCACTTTGGGTGTTGGATATTTTGTCTTGCAATGAGAGAAAAGTAACTACGGGTCTGAGGACCATCTTTGCCTGCCATCCTCGTCATGGCTTGGAGTGCGAAAGCCAAGGGCTAGAGGCAGAGTGCAGCCGCTCCTGCTGTCCCGTCTGGAGAAGGGTTGTGTTTGCTTAGTTTTGTTGTCATGAGGCGAATCTTAGGCATAGGACTGTCTGCTGCACAGATGACATACCTGCAGTGCAAAGCCCCAAAGTGCGTGGGGGGAAGCACTCTCCCACAGTCTTTCCCAGGCAGTCGTTAGCTTCTGGCCCAGGAAGGTGTATGACCCAGTCCTTTTTCAACTCTTGGTACCATGCCAGGCACCAGGTCTGGGACCTGCAGGAGTGACTGTGCTGGGACCATCACTTGTCTCCTTGTGCCTGGTGCAGGACAAAAACCACACCAGGCACACGTTCTATAGAGGTGTAGAGAGTGTCCTCTCTGCTCCGACAAGTAGAATGCAAGCTGGGGCCGAAAGTGTGAATGTTTAGCCACTACAGTAAAAGGCTATCAAGATTAATCCTTCTCGCTCTACACCCACGTCCTTCCTCTGAAACACTTACCCATTGTTCTTGCTGCTTCCTGAAGCAGTTTTGGAAGTGTGCAAGTATTTATGAGGTCTGATCAAAAATCCAGTGAATGCCACTATCCAGTGCCATCCAAGAGAAAGCCAGGATCCTAGAAACATGATGCTGTGCCCTCATCCACTTCATTTACCACATCTGGCGCCGTGTGAACTCTGTCTTCTCCTCAACTTCAAGATGACTGTGGAAGTGAAATGTTGTGAATTGATTCAGAATGTCAGGGCAGTAGCAATATTGCAACTAAAGCTGTTCATGAAAGAAGACCTGTGAGGCACAGTGGTCCAAGCCTGTAATGTCACTACTTGGTGGCTGCGACAGGAAGATCACCACTAATACTGAGTTCAAGACCAGCCTGGCCTTAAAAAAAAAAAAAAAAAGGAAAGCGGCCTTATAAAACTGCTTTAAAAAGCAGTAAGGACAATGGGGTAAATGTGCCCAAAGCTGGGGAGAGGATAGTAAGGACTCATGGCAGTGTCTTCCTCTAATGTAGTCTTTAAACATGGGAGCGTTCACCCGGAGTTTGATCAGGCCTGGCATGTACAGAGTGAGTGTAGCTGGCAGTGTGGCATGTAAAGTCCTGCCTGCCCAGAAGAGGCCCAGCCAATGGCTTTGGTTGCCAGCCGAGAGCCTCTAATAATGTCAGTGGGGTCAGACCTGAGAGTCCTAGGCTCAGGGGACAGCAAATGGGACCATCTACACCCCTTCCAAATGATGAATCAGACTGGGGCCTCATCCAGGTGCTGCAGAGGTGAGAGGGCCGGTGCTGTCTGCAGTCTGCTTCTGACGTGAGCAGAGCAAGTTGCGAGTTCTGAGTTCCGAGGAAGAGGGGAGATAGATAAGTTTTGAAATTCCCTGCTGTTGTGAAATTTGAGACGTTGCAAGGTCTCAGTATTCCCTTTGTCCTTGGTTGGTCTGCTGCAATTGGATCTTGCCAGAACACGTTGTTAAATCAAACCCGTGTCACTACCAGAGCACCGCTGGGCTCCCTTGGGTCCTCTCACAGTGACTTCACTGTCCCACAGAGAGTGCCTGTGTCAGTGGGGCATGGCTGCACACTCTTGCAATCCCCGCAATTTGGGAGGCTGAGACAAGCAGATGGTAAATTTGAGCCCCTATCAGGCAATTTAGCTGTTTAGCATGACCTTGTCTCAAAATAAAAAATAAGAAAAGGGTCAGAAATGTAGCTCTGGATCCAATCTCTAGTACCATGGGGGTGGGGGAGGTGTTCTGTATATGTGATTGGCTCTTTGAGTTGCAGAAGGTATAGGAGACAATACTGGACACAGGTGGGAGTGACCAGGCTCCACCAGCAGCCCCTACGCCTGGCATTGTAGGTCAGGGGCCAGAAACAGGATGGGGTGTGTCTCTGTGAGCATTTAGGAAGGGCTCCGCAGAGCAGGAAGCCCCATGGGGCTCAAGCGTTGCAGCACAGGGCCGTGCCAGGATGGCCCCAGACGCAGGGCCCCTTCCTGTCCATCTCTTCCAAGGGGCAAGCGGAAGGAGGGATGGGCACCTCTGAGAGCCCACTGTGTGTCCTGTGAAAGAAGAGGCATTGGGGCACAGGGCTGGGGCCCGGAGCTACTGCTTGGGCCCATGGGCAAGTGCCCGCTGGCCTTGGAGAGGAGCCAGGGTCCTCACCTTGCAGCCCAGGCACTGGCTGCCCAAGGAGCAGGCCAGATGTGACACATTCTCAGTTTATGAACTACTTAAAGCTGCTTTCTTGATTTTTTTCCTTGTTTCTTATAAAAGTTAATACCAGCCTTCTATCTGTGCCAGGTGTCATAATGCGCCACTTGTCTGATGGGGATGACTGGCAGGGCCCCACGTCCATATCCACACCTGTCCTCAGGCGTCACAGCCTCCTCTGGAAGGAGCTGCACACCATGCATTCTGACCACATGCCTCCTGGTGTGGGTGTCATACATGTGCTTGTCCCTGTCCCATGTAGAATAAGTGAGTTTATACAGAGGTGTAAGCTGCACCTGTGGGCAGCGCTGAGTCTCCTCAGAGCCAGGGGCTGTCGCGTCTGATGATCTGTTCTCTGGTAGGGCAGCAGAGGAGCCTGCGTGCCTCCTGCCAGGCACCCATGACACTGCTGCTCCATGTGTTTCTTCTTCCCTTGTGATATTAGAGTTTTGAGATGAAGAGCGCGGTGGCTCCCTCTTCCCAAGTCCAGCCCGCCGTGGACCTCTCCTCAGTGCTGTGTTTCCAAGCACAGTGGGTTTTCTTGGTATGCAGTATAGGGGACAGGACAGAGCCCAGGCCCTCATACACGTGCTAGGCGGAGCTCTGCCACTTGTCTCCATAGCTCTGCCCCTGCGTCTCCAAAACTATAGGCTCTTACTAAGTTACTTAAGCGAGTCTCATACTTGGATGCTCCTGCCAGCGGCTCAGGTCCCCCTGAGCGCTGGGGACCTGAGCCGACCCTGAGGGAGCAAAGGGGCCTGCCCTGCAACCTTTCTGGGGTCTGCCCTGTGCTCCTGACAGTGATTGCTGCACTGTGCTTCACAACCCTGAGCACTGGGATTATAGGTGTGTGTCGCCATGCTCAGCTTCAGGCACACATTTTACTGTAGAATAATTAGATTCACAGGAAGTTGTGGGTATGCTTCCGAGGACTCCCTGTCCATGTCAGCCCCTTTTCTCCTGGACCCAGGATGGTGACCTTAAGCTGTGTGCACTGCTTTGTTGACTGACCAGGTGTGGGCTTGGTGTGGCTACCTCAGCCACATGCTACAAAGGGGACCACGACCACCCCAACCTTGTCCTAACCCTGGTTGTCCACAGTCTGCTCCCTGTGGCAGTGAAGTTGACATCTGAATTATGTTGTGTGGAGCCACACTACCTGTGCAGATCAGCCCTGTCCCTCGGCCCAGCGGGATGCCATGGGGGCAGCAGCATCTCCCCTGCTGGATTTCACAGCTCCGCTTCTGATGAGTCACACATGAGGTCACTGTGAGCAGCCACATGCAGGCCCTGAGCACACCCAGGCCTTGCTTCCCTGGGCAAATGCCCCTGCGTGCCGCTGCCTGGCCAGAGCCTCAGCGTACGTTTCGTCTTTAAAGAAATCACAGAGTGGCCATGGGATTTACCCCCTCCGCCAGTGTTCCAGAGACACAGTCCCACTCCTTGCTGGCATTTGTTATTGTGGCTGTTGTCACCGAGGGTTCAACAGGTAAGAGTGGGCCATAGGCTCATAATGCTCCCAGGGGCAATGTGTAGAGGAGGTGAAGGGAGGGCTGAGAGGGTGCCTCCTGCACCCTCTTTGAGGTGGTCTTCAAGGTGACCATGCCTGGCAGGTAACAGCCGGTTGCTTCCGAAGGACAGGCCCTCACTCCCAGGGACCTGAGCCGACCCTGAGGGAGCAGAGGGGCCTGCCCTGCAACCTTTCTGGGGTCTGCCCTGTGCTCCTGACACTATGCTCCTGCACTATGCTTCACAACCCGAAGCGCGGGGTTTCAAGTCTCTTTCAGTCTTCCAGAACACAAGCCAAGGGAGCTTATTTGTACTGTTTCGGCCTCCTCTCCCTCTGCAGTTTGACTGCCGTTATGTCACTGTGTCCCAGAGCCCACTCTTTCCCCTCTGATTTATAGGGAGGGATGCCCCAATCCTTCTCTGTGTTCTTCTCACGCACATGTGGTTATGTCCTTCGAGAGGATGTTTGATTATATGTGTAGTGGAGGGGACCGTGTGTGTGTGTGTGTGTGTGTGTGTGTGTGTGTGTAGCAAATATTAGTAATTAGTGGGTATTAGGGCTAGTGACTATTGGACTTTTAAAACTCATTATTACTGATATCATATTAATGAAATTTAGGCTGCAGACTTGACTTTGTGAATTGCCCCGCAGTGCAGCGCTTCCCCCTTGCTGCTGAGGGCTGAGGGCTGTATGCCTGTGGTGCCCTGGGCTCCAGCTGATGTCCTCACCCTTCAGTGCTGCCAGCAGGCCTACTCAGTCAGTGAGCGCCTCAGTCTGTCCTCAGCACTCCAGGTGTCACCACTGAGGCCTGGGGAGGCTCTGGGTCTCTTCCTTGCCTGCCGAATGGTGTCCAGTGGTCTGACAGGTTGACTCCACTACACACGGTGCTAACCCAGAATCAGGACAGTCTGTTTCTCGGCTCATGGAACGTTCCAGAGGGCATAAGTTTTTGCTTTTGTCTTTTTTTGGGAGGTGGACCAGGAATCAAACTCAGGACCTGAGCTTGCCAGGCTGGGGCTGCACCACTAAGCTGTATCCCAGCCCCTTGTTTTATTGTTGTTGCTTTCCAAACTGTAAAGCTTGGAAGCTCCATTTACATGGGAATTTTTTTTCTTCGTTTATTTTAAATCTGATAAATCTCCTTGAAAAGACAAGACTGTCCCTGCGATGGCAGCCTTCTCCCCTTCACCTCCCTGTGTCTCCATTCCTCTATTAGGGTTCCCTGGTGAGGGTCACTTCCTGCCCCATCCTGATCTTCAAGGTTGTCTTCAAGAGGCAGGCTGCGCTTTCTCCCAGGGTGGTGGGCAGCCAGGTATGCCTGTTGGCTGGTAGCCATGGACCTGCCATGGTTCTGAGAGGTCCTGCACATGCTCCAGAATAAGCTCTGGATGCAGAATCTGTCCAGTCTCAGTCTGGATTCCCTGGCCTCTAAGGGAACCCTCCACAGTTACTGTAGGAGTGTCCCTCGCATGCCATGGCTAGACTCTGAAGCACACACTCATTAGAACTGGTCCCAGGGGCCGGCGAGATGGTTCAGTGGTCTAAAGCGCCTGCTTAGGAGGGCTCAGGCAACTGCGGGGACTGCGGTTCGATCCCTGGCACCACATGCTGCGCCAGCGCCGCCACCAGGGCAGGCTGAGCCAGCCACAAAATGAATAAATAAAGAAACAAACAAACACACAAGCAAACAAATAAATAAATAAATTAAAAAAAAAAAAAAACTGGTCCCAAGAGCGCAATGGGATGGTGTCCGGGGGCCATGCCCCACGGCACTCACTCCTGTGATCCTGAGTATGTGCCTCTCTGTAGTGGGACCATTCTGTTCTTTGGCAGCAGGTGACTTATTTTGTTGGTACCTTGGTCTTGCCAATCTTGCATATCTGGAGCATTCCTCAGGTGTGCAGCCCCTTGGGCTCCTCCAGAGATGCTAGTGAGCTCCCTCCACATGTGACTGGCATTTGTGGCCCTCCTGTGCTGCCCCCCAGTCCTTTGGCAGGGCCCCCACAGCCAGTGGCCTCCTCAGCTCACTTGAGGGGTGTTGTGGCAGGATGTATTAAATATTTAATAGAAGATACACTGGATTAAGAACCATCTAAGATTGGTAGAGCTCATTGCTTTGGGATTTCACATGTAAAAGTATCGTGCAAAGCTGTTTCCTGGAATCCTGTTTTTCTATAGCATCCCACAGTAGTAGAATTTCTGGCACCTAAGTATTCTCTACCCAGGGCCCTCTTCAGAACTCGGGGGAAGAGGCTCCCTGGCAAAGCTCCCCACTGCACATGGAGTCCTGCTGGTGCTGTGACTGCAGGCTGCGCACCCAGTGTCTTAACAGATCAGCCTCCTCTTGTCTGGCCTGTGGCCCCTAGAGCTGGGCCCCATGTGGCATTGGTCACTGTGTGTGTGTGTGTGTGTGTGTCTGTCTGTCTGTCTGTCTGTCTATTTATCTATCTGTCTTTAGTGGTACCAGGGATTGAACTCAGGACCTTGCACTTCCCATGTGGCATTGGGCCAGGTTCATGCTTCTCTGAGGTCACAAGCCATGCCGCAGCTGGGATAGCTGGGCACAGTGACACATGACTGTAACCCCAGCGCTCTGTGAGGCTAAGGCAGGAGGATCAGAGTTTGAGCCGAGTCTGAGTAACTCAGTGATTTAATGAGACCATGTCTGAAAATTTAAAAACTAAAAAAGGCCTGGGGATGTAGTTCATTGCGAGGCCCAGGGTTCAATCCTGATATGAAAAGGAAACCTATCTGCAACCAGGGCCTTATGCCTGAAAGAAAGCATTAGGAGGAGAGGTGCGAGTGGGGAGTTCTGGGTGCCCTGTGTCCTGGCTGATCTGGTGGGACCTATCCCAGGATACGGTCTGGAAGAGAGAATTAGGAGCTCATTCCTTGTTTCTTTTCTTTTCTTTTTATTTCTACTTTTGATAGGGAGCTGATTTTAAAATAACTGTTAATGGCCAATACCACAAAGATGCTTACTATTAACCCTCATTGGAAAACTCGGGTACGGGAGGTTCCCCTAATCACATCACTTACAGGTGGGCCTGAATCCTTGTCTTAGAAAAAACTGTGTTATTGAAGAAAAAAAAAAAAGAAAGAAAACTTTGTGTTGTTTTTCTCAGTGCACGGTCCGCCTGTGCACATCATCCAGAGTCCTCGGTTTTAACCTAGCAGTCTCCTTAGAGATGACCCTCACGCTTTCTGTTCTGATGGTAAGGACAGAGACTGGGCTGGGGTCCTGTCCACTCTTCTGGAGTGTGCACCCCACATCACCCCAGGAAGAGTCAGGCCTGGAGATCATATGGCCCAGGTGGAGCCCCTGGGGACCATAGCCCTCTTCATGTTTGTGCCTGTTCTCAGAGCCCCATCTGCCTGTGACCTTGGATGTGAGCCAGAAGCCACATCCTTTCTCTCGCTGGCCTGGATGAGGCAGTTGTGTCAGGGCCTTTGTTTGAACACAGGGCACAGGACCCCAAGCCCCCATGTAAGGCCCTGGCCATTCGTGTGTCAGAATGGAATGGGAGGAAAAGATGCACAGTGCAGTACCTGGGGACTGGTCTCCCTGTCGCTGTCCTTACTGTCCTGTCTGACAGTGTTACCACGGCGAGCATGTTGTACATTGTAGTCTTCCTTCAAGGCTGCCACTCACAAGTGGGCCTGCGCTGGCCAGCATGGCCTACCTGCTCTGATCCCCAGCTGTGCTCCTGACGCCCAGGTGCTTTTCTCCTTCTCCAGCTCAGGGATACCCAGACTGTCCTCAGACACCAGTGTGGGGGGATGAGCTCTCTGACTTGCAAAAGCTGACAAGCATCCAGGATGACAACGCAGGGCTTCAGAGAGCCAGTGTCGGGCCTTTGCGGCCAGAATACCAGCGGAAGAAGCTTCCTTCAGGTGCAGGGAGACCAAGGAGAGCCAGGGCACCCCTTTAGATAGGCTTAGCAGCAGAGCTTGAACCTTCCTTACCCCATTTCCTATTAGTCCCACATTTCCCCCCAGGTGAGTCCTAACCTCCCCCTGCCAAAGCTTGACTCTTCCATTATTTTAGTATCATTATTAGAGTCATAGACAAATTTTGGTTAGGAACAGCTCCAAGAAGAGTTCTTATATTTTATTTCCACATTGAAAGCCAATTAGATTTGCTTCAACCTCAAAAAGTGTGTTTATGTAAAATTAAGTAAATGCTACCAGCAAGCTGTACTGTTTCCCCATCTAAATGGAACAGGAGTAGAAGAGCTTCGGCTCTGCTCCAGTTACATGCACAGGAGCATAGCCTCCAGCTGGGTCATGGTCACCTGCTGGGATGTCCAGCCCCCGATGTTGAGACTCGCTCTCAATAAGTCACTGAGCCATCCATGCTGGAACCAAACATTTGACCCTCCTGCCTCAGCCTTCCAGGGTACCTTATCAGTTTATACCAGCTCATACCAGTTCACAATTGTATATTGCATGTCCCAGCTTGGATTTTTTCTGAAGTCTTAAACACTGACTCGTAAGAGCAGGAGACTCTTGGAATGAAGGGGGCGTTTTGCCCACATCTGAGTCTATGCAAGGGCAGAGGTAGAGCTGCTGTCCATATTGCTGCAGGTGGAATGCAGTCAGGAGAGACGAAGCTGTCCCCAGGTCCCAGCGGCTATGCCAGAAAGGCTGAGCGTCCCTCAAGTGTGTGGCTCTCATAAGACCCAGGAGTGTGTTGTGTTGTTGCTGGACTTATGTGCTCCCTTCCTCCCCTCCTTGCCCATTTTCCCCTCAAGCAGTGGTCATGGGCAGCCTGTTTTCATTTGTTTTATTTTTGTTTTGTTCTTTTCCTGGCACATGGTGATTTTTCTGTGTGGGAATGAGGTGGTGCGCAGGATGGGTTTGTCTTGGAGCAGTATTCGCTGTCCTCTGAGCACCCCACGTGGCTTTGGTGTTGGATGCCTCTGTAGCTATAGGATTGGATATTTTCACACATGGCCAGGTCCAGTGGGAAAAGCAGGCTTATGGTCCTTAAGCCCAGTGTTAACTGGAAAACCAGCATTAAGCGCTGGTTCGTGACTCTGCTTGCTGGAACTCCTTCCTGACAAGTGTTTTCAGGTGGCACCACAACCTTTGTCACGTAGCATTTGCTTTCACTGTGCGTAGTGGGAGGGAATCT